>CAXAKX010001083.1:0-238396 GCA_963969525.1 Ontholestes murinus
TTATTGCTATTTCTTATTGTTATTGTTATTTCTTATTGTCATTGTTATTCCTTATTGTTATTGTTCTTCGTTATTGTTATTGTTATCTCTTATTGTAATTGTTATTTCTTATTCTTATTGTTATTTCTTATTGTTAATGTTATTTCTTATTGTTATTGTTATTCCTTATTGATATTGTTATTTCTTATTGTTATTGTTATTTTTTATTGTTATTGTTATTGTTATTTCTTATTGTTATTTCTTATTGTTATTTCTTATTGTTATTGTTATTTCTTATCGATATTGTTGCTTCTTATTGTTATTGTTATTTCTTTTTGTTATTTTTTATTGTTATTGTTATTTCTAATTGTTATTGTTATTGTTATTTCTTATTGTTATTGTTATTTCTTATTGTTATTGTTATTTCTTACTGTTATTGTTATTTCTTATTGTTATTGTTATTTCTTATTGTTATTGCTATTTCTTATTGTTATTGTTATTTCTTATTGTCATTGTTATTTCTTATTGTTATTGTTCTTCGTTATTGTTATTGTTATCTCTTATTGTTATTGTTATTTCTTATTCTTATTGTTATTTCTTATTGTTACTGTTATTTCTTATTGTTATTGTTATTTCTTATTGTTATTGTTATTTCTTTTGGTTATTGTTATTTCTTATTGTTAGTGTTATTTCTTATTGTTATTGTTATTTCTTATTGTTATTGTTATTTCTTATTTTTATTGTTATTTCCAATTGTTATTGTTATTTCTTTTTGTTATTGTTATTTCTTATTGTTATTGTTATTTCTTATTGTTATTGTTATTTTTTATTGTTATTGTTATTTCTTATTGTTATTGTTATTTCTTATTGTTATTGTTATTTCTTATTGTTATTGTTATTTCTTATTGTTATTGTTATTTCCTATTGTTATTGTTAGTTCTTATTGTTATTTCCTATTGCTATTGTTATTTCTTTTTGTTATTTTTATTTCTTATTGTTATTGTTATTACTTATTGGTATTGTTATTTCTTATTGTTATTGTTATTTCATATTGTTATTGTTATTTCTTATTGTTATTGTTATTTCTTATTGTTATTGTTATTTCTTATTGTTATTGTTATTTCTTATTTTTTATTGTTATTTCTTATTGTTATTGTTATTTCTTATTCTTATTGTTATTTATTTTTGTTATTGTTATTTTTTATTGATATTGTTATTTCTTATTGTTTTTTCTTATTGTTATTGTTATTTCTTATTGTTATTTCTTATAGTTATTTTTTATTGTTATTGTTATTTCTTATTGTTATTGTTATTTCTTATTGATATTGTTATTTCTTATTGTTTTTTCCTATTGTTATTGGTATTTCTTATTGTTATTGTTATTGTTATTGTTATTTATTATTGTTATTGTTATTTCTTATTGTTAATGTTATTTCTTATTGTTAATGTTATTTCTTATTGTTATTGTTATTTCTTATTGTTATTGTTATTTCTTATTGATATTGTTATTTCTTATTTTTATTGGTATTTTTTATTGTTATTGTTATTTCTTATTGTTATTGTTATTTATTATTGTTATTGTTATTTCCTATTGTTATTGTTATTTCTTATTGTTATTGTTATTTCTTATTGTTATTGTTATTTCTTATTGTTATTGTTATTTCTTATTGTTATTGTTATTTCTTATTGTTATTGTTATTTCTTATTGTGATTGTTATTTCCTATTGTTATTGTTATTTCTTATTAGTATTGTTATTTCTTATTGTTATTGTTATTGTTATTTCTTATTGTTATTGTTATTTCTTATTGTAAATGTTATTTCTTATTGTTAATGTTATTTCTTATTGTTATTGTTATTTCTTATTGTTAATGTTATTTCTTATTGTTATTTCTTATTGTTATTGTTATTTCTTATTGTTATTGTTATTTCTTATTGATATTGTTATTTCTTATTGATATTGTTATTTCTTATTGTTATTGTTATTTTTTATTGTTATTGTTATTTCTTATTGTTATTGGTATTTTTTATTGTTATTGTTATTTTTTATTGTTATTGTTATTTCTTATTGTTATTGGTATTTCTTATTGTTATTGTCATTTCTTATTGTTATTGTTATTTCTTATTGTTATTGCTATTTCTTATTGTTATTGTTATTTCTTATTGTCATTGTTATTTCTTATTGTTATTGTCCTTCCTTATTGTTATTGTTATTTCTTATTCTTAGTGTTATTTCTTATTGTTACTGTTATTTCTTATTGTTATTTCTTATTGTTATTGTTATTTCTTATGGTTATTGTTATTTCTTATTGTTATTGTTATTTCTTATTGTTAATGTTATTTCTTATTGTTATTTCTTATTGTTATTGTTATTTCTTATTGATATTGTTAATTCTTATTGTTATTGTTATTGTTATTTCTTATTGATATTGTTATTTCTTATTGTTATTGTTATTTTTTATTGTTATTGTTATTTCTTATTGTTATTGTTATTTCCTCTTGTTATTTCTTATTGTTATTGTTATTTCTTTTTGTTATTGTTATTTCTTATTGTTATTGGTATTTCTTATTGTTATTGTTATTGTTATTCCTTATTGTTATTGTTATTCCTTATTGTTATTGTTATTTATTATTGTTATTGTTATTTCTTATTGTTATTGTTATTTCTTATTGTTAATGTTATTTCTTATTGTTATTTCTTATTGTTATTGTTATTCCTTATTGATATTGTTATTTCTTATTGTTATTGTTATTTTTTATTGTTATTGTTATTTCTTATTGTTATTGTTATTTCTTATTGTTATTGTTATTTCTTATTTTTTATTGTTATTTGTTATTGTTATTGTTATTTCTTATTGTTATTGTTATTTCTTATGGTTAATGTTATTTCTTATTGTTATTTCTTATTGTTATTGTTATTTCTTATTGATATTGTTATTTCTTATTGTTATTGTTATTGTTATTTCTTATTGTTATTGTTATTTCTTTTTGATATTGTTATTTCTTAATGTTAATTTTATTTCTTATTGTTAATGTTATTTCTTATTTTTTATTGTTATTTGTTATTGTTATTGTTATTTCTTATTGTTATTGTTATTTCTTATGGTTAATGTTATTTCTTATTGTTATTTCTTATTCTTATTGTTATTTCTTATTGATATTGTTATTTCTTATTGTTATTGTTATTGTTATTTCTTATTGTTATTGCTATTTCTTATTGTTATTGTTATTTCTTATTGTCATTGTTATTCCTTATTGTTATTGTTCTTCGTTATTGTTATTGTTATCTCTTATTGTTATTGTTATTTCTTATTCTTATTGTTATTTCTTATTGTTAATGTTATTTCTTATTGTTATTGTTATTCCTTATTGATATTGTTATTTCTTATTGTTATTGTTATTTTTTATTGTTATTGTTATTGTTATTTCTTATTGTTATTTCTTATTGTTATTGTTATTTCTTATCGATATTGTTGCTTCTTATTGTTATTGTTATTTCTTTTTGTTATTTTTTATTGTTATTGTTATTTCTAATTGTTATTGTTATTGTTATTTTTTATTGTTATTGTTATTTCTTATTGTTATTGGTATTTTTTATTGTTATTGTTATTTTTTATTGTTATTGTTATTTCTTATTGTTATTGGTATTTCTTATTGTTATTGTCATTTCTTATTGGTATTGTTATTTCTTATTGTTATTGCTATTTCTTATTGTTATTGTTATTTCTTATTGTCATTGTTATTTCTTATTGTTATTGTCCTTCCTTATTGTTATTGTTATTTCTTATTCTTAGTGTTATTTCTTATTGTTACTGTTATTTCTTATTGTTATTTCTTATTGTTATTGTTATTTCTTATGGTTATTGTTATTTCTTATTGTTATTGTTATTTCTTATTGTTAATGTTATTTCTTATTGTTATTTCTTATTGTTATTGTTATTTCTTATTGATATTGTTAATTCTTATTGTTATTGTTATTGTTATTTCTTATTGTTATTGTTATTTCTTATTGATATTGTTATTTCTTATTGTTATTGTTATTTTTTATTGTTATTGTTATTTCTTATTGTTATTGTTATTTCCTATTGTTATTTCTTATTGTTATTGTTATTTCTTTTTGTTATTGTTATTTCTTATTGTTATTGGTATTTCTTATTGTTATTGTTATTGTTATTCCTTATTGTTATTGTTATTTATTATTGTTATTGTTATTTCTTATTGTTATTGTTATTTCTTATTGTTAATGTTATTTCTTATTGTTATTTCTTATTGTTATTGTTATTCCTTATTGATATTGTTATTTCTTATTGTTATTGTTATTTTTTATTGTTATTGTTATTTCTTATTGTTATTGTTATTTCTTATTGTTATTGTTATTTCTTATTTTTTATTGTTATTTGTTATTGTTATTGTTATTTCTTATTGTTATTGTTATTTCTTATGGTTAATGTTATTTCTTATTGTTATTTCTTATTGTTATTGTTATTTCTTATTGATATTGTTATTTCTTATTGTTATTGTTATTGTTATTTCTTATTGTTATTGTTATTTCTTATTGATATTGTTATTTCTTAATGTTAATTTTATTTCTTATTGTTAATGTTATTTCTTATTTTTTATTGTTATTTGTTATTGTTATTGTTATTTTTTATTGTTATTGTTATTTCTTATGGTTAATGTTATTTCTTATTGTTATTTCTTATTCTTATTGTTATTTCTTATTGATATTGTTATTTCTTATTGTTATTGTTATTGTTATTTCTTATTGTTATTGCTATTTCTTATTGTTATTGTTATTTCTTATTGTCATTGTTATTCCTTATTGTTATTGTTCTTCGTTATTGTTATTGTTATCTCTTATTGTTATTGTTATTTCTTATTCTTATTGTTATTTCTTATTGTTAATGTTATTTCTTATTGTTATTGTTATTCCTTATTGATATTGTTATTTCTTATTGTTATTGTTATTTTTTATTGTTATTGTTATTGTTATTTCTTATTGTTATTTCTTATTGTTATTGTTATTTCTTATCGATATTGTTGCTTCTTATTGTTATTGTTATTTCTTTTTGTTATTTTTTATTGTTATTGTTATTTCTAATTGTTATTGTTATTATTATTTCTTATTGTTATTGTTATTTCTTATTGTTATTGTTATTTCTTATTGTTATTGTTATTTCTTATTGTTATTGTTATTTCTTATTGTTATTGTTATTTCTTATTGTTATTGCTATTTCTTATTGTTATTGTTATTTCTTATTGTCATTGTTATTTCTTATTGTTATTGTTCTTCGTTATTGTTATTGTTATCTCTTATTGTTATTGTTATTTCTTATTCTTATTGTTATTTCTTATTGTTCCTGTTATTTCTTATTGTTATTGTTATTTCTTATTGTTATTGTTATTTCTTTTGGTTATTGTTATTTCTTATTGTTAGTGTTATTTCTTATTGTTATTGTTATTTCTTATTGTTATTGTTATTTATTATTGTTATTGTTATTTCTTATTGTTATTGTTATTTCCAATTGTTATTGTTATTTCTTTTTGTTATTGTTATTTCTTATTGTTATTGTTATTTCTTATTGTTATTGTTATTTTTTATTGTTATTGTTATTTCTTATTGTTATTGTTATTTCTTATTGTTATTGTTATTTCTTATTGTTATTGTTATTTCTTATTGTTATTGTTATTTCCTATTGTTATTGTTAGTTCTTATTGTTATTTCCTATTGCTATTGTTATTTCTTTTTGTTATTTTTATTTCTTATTGTTATTGTTATTGTTATTACTTATTGGTATTGTTATTTCTCATTGTTATTGTTATTGTTATTTCTTATTGTTATTGTTATTTCTTATTGTTATTGTTATTTCTTATTGTTATTGTTATTTCTTATTGTTATTGTTATTTCTTAGTGATATTGTTATTTCTTATTGTTATTGTTATTTCTTATTGTTATTGTTATTTTTTATTGTTATTGTTATTTCTTATTGTTATTGTTATTTCTTATTGTTATTTCCTATTGCTATTGATATTTCTTTTTGTTATTTTTATTTCTTATTGTTATTGTTATTGTTATTACTTATTGGTATTGTTATTTCTCATTGTTATTGTTATTGTTATTTCTTATTGTTATTGTTATTTCTTATTGTTATTGTTATTTCTTATTGTTATTGCTATTTCTTAGTGATATTGTTATTTCTTATTGTTATTGTTATTTCTTATTGTTATTGTTATTTTTTATTGTTATTGTTATTTCTTATTGTTATTGTTATTTCTTATTGTTATTGTTATTTCTTATTGTTATTGTTATTTCTTATTGTTATTGTTATTTATTATTGTTATTGTTATTTCTTATTGTTATTGTTATTTCTTATTGTTATTGTTATTTCTTATTGTTATTGCTATTTCTTATTGTTATTGTTATTTCTTATTGTCATTGTTATTCCTTATTGTTATTGTTCTTCGTTATTGTTATTGTTATCTCTTATTGTTATTGTTATTTCTTATTCTTATTGTTATTTCTTATTGTTAATGTTATTTCTTATTGTTATTGTTATTCCTTATTGATATTGTTATTTCTTATTGTTATTGTTATTTTTTATTGTTATTGTTATTGTTATTTCTTATTGTTATTGTTATTTCTTATTGATATTGTTGCTTCTTATTGTTATTGTTATTTCTTTTAGTTATTTTTTATTGTTATTGTTATTTCTGATTGTTATTGTTATTGTTATTTCTTATTGTTATTGTTATTTCTTATTGTTATTGTTATTTCTTATTGTTATTGTTATTTCTTATTGTTATTGTTATTTCTTATTGTTATTGCTATTTCTTATTGTTATTGTTATTTCTTATTGTCATTGTTATTTCTTATTGTTATTATTCTTCGTTATTGTTATTGTTATCTCTTATTGTTATTGTTATTTCTGATTCTTATTGTTATTTCTTATTGTTACTGTTATTTCTTATTGTTATTGTTATTTCTTATTGTTATTGTTATTTCTTTTGGTTATTGTTATTTCTTATTGTTAGTGTTATTTCTTATTGTTATTGTTATTTCTTATTGTTATTGTTATTTATTATTGTTATTGTTATTTCTTATTGTTATTGTTATTTCCAATTGTTATTGTTATTTCTTTTTGTTATTGTTATTTCTTATTGTTATTGTTATTTCTTATTGTTATTGTTATTTTTTATTGTTATTGTTATTTCTTATTGTTATTGTTATTTCTTATTGTTATTGTTATTTCTTATTGTTATTGTTATTTCTTATTGTTATTGTTATTTCCTATTGTTATTGTTAGTTCTTATTGTTATTTCCTATTGCTATTGTTATTTCTTTTTGTTATTTTTATTTCTTATTGTTATTGTTATTGTTATTACTTATTGGTATTGTTATTTCTCATTGTTATTGTTATTGTTATTTCTTATTGTTATTGTTATTTCTTATTGTTATTGTTATTTCTAATTGTTATTGTTATTTCTTATTGTTATTGTTATTTCTTAGTGATATTGTTATTTCTTATTGTTATTGTTATTTCTTATTGTTATTGTTATTTTTTATTGTTATTGTTATTTCTTATTGTTATTGTTATTTCTTATTGTTATTGTTATTTCTTATTGTTATTGTTATTTCTTATTGTTATTGTTATTTCATATTTTTATTGTTATTTCTTATTGTTATTGTTATTTCTTATTGTTATTGTTATTTCTTATTGTTATTGTTATTTCTTATTTTTTATTGTTATTTGTTATTGTTATTGTTATTTCTTATTGTTATTGTTATTTCTTATTCTTATTGTTATTTATTTTTGTTATTGTTATTTTTTATTGATATTGTTATTTCTTATTGTTTTTTCTTATTGTTATTGTTATTCCTTATTGATATTGTTATCTCTTATTGTTATTGTTATTTTTTATTGTTATTGTTATTGTTATTTCTTATTGTTATTTCTTATTGTTATTGTTATTTCTTATTGATATTGTTGCTTCTTATAGTTATTGTTATTTCTTTTTGTTATTTTTTATTGTTATTGTTATTTCTAATTGTTATTGTTATTGTTATTTCTTATTGTTATTGTTATTTCTTATTGTTATTGTTATTTCTTATTGTTATTGTTATTTCTTATTGTTATTGTTATTTCTTATTGTTATTGTTATTTCTTATTGTTATTGCTATTTCTTATTGTTATTGTTATTTCTTATTGTCATTGTTATTTCTTATTGTTATTGTTCTTCGTTATTGTTATTGTTATCTCTTATTGTTATTGTTATTTCTTATTCTTATTGTTATTTCTTATTGTTACTGTTATTTCTTATTGTTATTGTTATTTCTTATTGTTATTGTTATTTCCTATTGTTATTGTTAGTTCTTATTGTTATTTCCTATTGTTATTGTTATTTCTTTTTGTTATTTTTATTTCTTATTGTTATTGTTATTGTTATTACTTATTGGTATTGTTATTTCTCATTGTTATTGTTATTGTTATTTCTTATTGTTATTGTTATTGTTATTACTTATTGGTATTGTTATTTCTCATTGTTATTGTTATTTCTTATTGTTATTGTTATTTCTTAGTGATATTGTTATTTCTTATTGTTATTGTTATTTCTTATTGTTATTGTTATTTTTTATTGTTATTGTTATTTCTTATGGTTATTGTTATTTCTTATTGTTATTGTTATTTCTTATTGTTATTGTTATTTCTTATTGTTATTGTTATTTCTTATTGTTATTGTTATTTCATATTGTTATTGTTATTTCTTATTGTTATTGTTATTTCTTATTTTTTATTGTTATTTGTTATTGTTATTGTTATTTCTTATTGTTATTGTTATTTCTTATTCTTATTGTTATTTATTTTTGTTATTGTTATTTTTTATTGATATTGTTATTTCTTATTGTTTTTTTCTTATTGTTATTGTTATTTCTTATTCTTATTTCTTATAGTTATTTTTTATTGTTATTGTTATTTCTTATTGTTATTGTTATTTCTTATTGATATTGTTATTTCTTATTGTTATTTCCTATTGTTATTGGTATTTATTATTGTTATTGTTATTGTTATTGTTATTTATTATTGTTATTGTTATTTCTTATTGTTAATGTTATTTCTTATTGTTAATGTTATTTCTTATTGTTAATGTTATTTCTTATTGTTATTGTTATTTCTTATTGTTATTGTTATTTCTTATTGATATTGTTATTTCTTATTGTTATTGGTATTTTTTATTGTTATTGTTATTTCTTATTGTTATTGTTATTTATTATTGTTATTGTTATTTCCTATTGTTATTGTTATTTCTTATTGTTATTGTTATTTCTTATTGTTATTGTTATTTCTTATTGTTATTGTTATTTCTTATTGTTATTGTTATTTCTTATTGTTATTGTTATTTCCTATTGTTATTGTTATTTCTTATTAGTATTGTTATTTCTTATTGTTATTGTTATTGTTATTTCTTATTGTTATTGTTATTTCTTATTGTAAATGTTATTTCTTATTGTTAATGTTATTTCTTATTGTTATTGCTATTTCTTATTGTTAATGTTATTTCTTATTGTTATTTCTTATTGTTATTGTTATTTCTTATAGTTATTTCTTATTGTTATTGTTATTTCTTATTGTTATTGTTATTTCTTATTGATATTGTTATTTCTTATTGTTATTGTTATTTTTTATTGTTATTGTTATTTCTTATTGTTATTGGTATTTTTTATTGTTATTGTTATTTTTTATTGTTATTGTTATTTCTTATTGTTATTGGTATTTCTTATTGTTATTGTCATTTCTTATTGTTATTGTTATTTCTTATTGTTATTGCTATTTCTTATTGTTATTGTTATTTCTTATTCTTATTGTCCTTCCTTATTGTTATTGTTATTTCTTATTGTTATTGTTATTTCTTATTCTTAGTGTTATTTCTTATTGTTACTGTTATTTCTTATTGTTATTTCTTATTGTTATTGTTATTTCTTATGGTTATTGTTATTTCTTATTGTTATTGTTATTTCTTATTGTTAATGTTATTTCTTATTGTTATTTCTTATTGTTATTGTTATTTCTTATTGATATTGTTAATTCTTATTGTTATTGTTATTTCTTATTGTTATTGTTATTTCTTATTGATATTGTTATTTCTTATTGTTATTGTTATTTTTTATTGTTATTGTTATTTCTTATTGTTATTGTTATTTCCTATTGTTATTTCTTATTGTTATTGTTATTTCTTATTGTTATTGTTATTTCTTTTTGTTATTGTTATTTCTTATTGTTATTGGTATTTCTTATTGTTATTGTTATTGTTATTCCTTATTGTTATTGTTATTCCTTATTGTTATTGTTATTCCTTATTGTTATTGTTATTTATTATTGTTATTGTTATTTCTTATTGTTATTGTTATTTCTTATTGTTAATGTTATTTCTTATTGTTATTTCTTATTGTTATTGTTATTCCGTATTGATATTGTTATTTCTTATTGTTATTGTTATTTTTTATTGTTATTGTTATTTCTTATTGTTATTGTTATTTCTTATTTTTTATTGTTATTTGTTATTGTTATTGTTATTTCTTATTGTTATTGTTATTTCTTATGGTTAATGTTATTTCTTATTGTTATTTCTTATTGTTATTGTTATTTCTTATTGATATTGTTATTTCTTATTGTTATTGTTATTGTTATTTCTTATTGTTATTGTTATTTCTTATTGATATTGTTATTTCTTAATGTTAATGTTATTTCTTATTGTTAATGTTATTTCTTATTTTTTATTGTTATTTGTTATTGTTATTGTTATTTCTTATTGTTATTGTTATTTCTTATGGTTAATGTTATTTCTTATTGTTATTTCTTATTGTTATTGTTATTTCTTATTGTTATTGTTATTGTTATTGTTATTTCTTATTGTTATTATTTCTTATTGTTATTGTTATTTCTTATTGTTATTGTTATTTCTTATTGTTATTGTTATTCCTTATTGTTATTGTTATTTATTATTGTTATTGTTATTTCTTATTGTTATTGTTATTTCTTATTGTTAATGTTATTTCTTATTGTTATTGTTATTTCTTATTGTTATTTCTTATTGATATTGTTATTTCTTTTTGTTATTGTTATTTTTTATTGATATTGTTATTTCTTATTGTTTTTTCTTATTGTTATTGTTATTTCTTATTATTATTGTTATTTCTTATTGTTATTGTTATTTCTTATTGTTATTGTTATTTCTTATTGTTATTGTTATTTCTTATTGTTATTGTTATTTCATATTGTTATTGTTATTTCTTATTGTTATTGTTATTTCTTATTGTTATTGTTATTTCTTATTTTTTATTGTTATTTGTTATTGTTATTGTTATTTCTTATTGTTATTGTTATTTCTTATTGTTATTGTTATTTCTTATTGATATTGTTATTTCTTATTGTTATTGTTATTGTTATTTCTTATTGTTATTGTTATTTCTTATTGTTATTGTTATTTCTTATTGGTAATGTTATTTCTTATTGTTATTGTCATTCCTTATTGATATTGTTATTTCTTATTGTTATTAATATTTTTTATTGTTATTGTTGTTGTTATTTCTTATTGTTATTTCGTATTGTTATTTCTTATTGTTATTGTTATTTCTTATTGTTATTGTTATTTCCTATTGTTATTGTTATTTCTTATTGTTATTGTTATTTCCTATTGTTATTGTTATTTCTTATTGTTATTGTTATTGTTATTTCTTATTGTAAATGTTATTTCTTATTGTTAATGTTATTCCTTATTGTTATTGTTATTTCTTAATGTTAATGTTATTTCTTATTGTTATTTCTTATTGTTATTGTTATTTCTTATAGTTATTTCTTATTGTTATTGTTATTTCTTATTGTTATTGGTATTTTTTATTGTTATTGTTATTTTTTATTGTTATTGTTATTTCTTATTGTTATTGTTATTTCTTATTGTTATTGGTATTTCTTGTTGTTATTGTTATTTCTTATTGTTATTGTTATTTCTTATTGTTATTGTTATTTCTCATTGTTATTGTTATTTCTTATTGTCATTGCTATTTCTTATTGTTATTGTTATTTCTTATTGTCATTGTTATTTCTTATTGTTATTGTCCTTCCTTATTGTTATTGTTATTTCTTATTGTTATTGTTATTTCTTATTCTTATTGTTATTTCTTATTGTTACTGTTATTTCTTATTGTTATTGTTATTTCTTATTGTTATTGGTATTTCTTATTGTTATTGTTATTTCTTATTGTTATTGTTATTGTTATTTCTTATTGTTATTGTTATTTCTCATTGTTATTGTTATTTCTTATTGTTATTGCTATTTCTTATTGTTATTGTTATTTCTTATTGTCATTGTTATTTCTTATTGTTATTGTCCTTCCTTATTGTTATTGTTATTTCTTATTGTTATTGTTATTTCTTATTCTTATTGTTATTTCTTATTGTTATTGTTATTTCTTATTGTTATTGTTATTTCATATTGTTATTGTTATTTCTTATTGTTATTGTTATTTCTTATTGTTAATGTTATTTCTTATTGTTATTTCTTATTGTTATTGTTATTTCTTATAGTTATCTCTTATTGTTATTGTTATTTCTTATTGTTATTGTTATTTCTTATTGATATTGTTATTTCTTATTGTTATTGTTATTTTTTATTGTTATTGTTATTTCTTATTGTTATTGGTATTTTTTATTGTTATTGTTATTTTTTATTGTTATTGTTATTTCTTATTGTTATTGGTATTTCTTATTGTTATTGTCATTTCTTATTGTTATTGTTATTTCTTATTGTTATTGCTATTTCTTATTGTTATTGTTATTTCTTATTGTCATTGTTATTTCTTATTGTTATTGTCCTTCCTTATTGTTATTGTTATTTCTTATTGTTATTGTTATTTCTTATTCTTAGTGTTATTTCTTATTGTTACTGTTATTTCTTATTGTTATTTCTTATTGTTATTGTTATTTCTTATGGTTATTGTTATTTCTTATTGTTATTGTTATTTCTTATTGTTAATGTTATTTCTTATTGTTATTTCTTATTGTTATTGTTATTTCTTATTGATATTGTTAATTCTTATTGTTATTGTTATTGTTATTTCTTATTGTTATTGTTATTTCTTATTGATATTGTTATTTCTTATTGTTATTGTTATTTTTTATTGTTATTGTTATTTCTTATTGTTATTGTTATTTCCTATTGTTATTTCTTATTGTTATTGTTATTTCTTTTTGTTATTGGTATTTCTTATTGTTATTGTTATTGTTATTCCTTATTGTTATTGTTATTCCTTATTGTTATTGTTATTTATTATTGTTATTGTTATTTCTTATTGTTATTGTTATTTCTTATTGTTAATGTTATTTCTTATTGTTATTGTTATTCCTTATTGATATTGTTATTTCTTATTGTTATTGTTATTTTTTATTGTTATTGTTATTTCTTATTGTTATTGTTATTTCTTATTGTTATTGTTATTTCTTATTTTTTATTGTTATTTGTTATTGTTATTGTTATTTCTTATTGTTATTGTTATTACTTATGGTTAATGTTATTTCTTATTGTTATTTCTTATTGTTATTGTTATTTCTTATTGATATTGTTATTTCTTATTGTTATTGTTATTGTTATTTCTTATTGTTATTGTTATTTCTTATTGATATTGTTATTTCTTAATGTTAATGTTATTTCTTATTGTTAATGTTATTTCTTATTTTTTATTGTTATTTGTTATTGTTATTGTTATTTCTTATTGTTATTGTTATTTCTTATGGTTAATGTTATTTCTTATTGTTATTTTTTATAGTTATTGTTATTTCTTATTGTTATTGTTATTTCTTATTGTTATTGTTATTGTTATTGTTATTTCTTATTGTTATTGTTATTTCTTATTGTTATTGTTATTTCTTATTTTTATTGTTATTTCTTATTGTTATTGTTATTCCTTATTGTTATTGTTATTTATTATTGTTATTGTTATTTCTTATTGTTATTGTTATTTCTTATTGTTAATGTTATTTCTTATTGTTATTGTTATTTCTTATTGTTATTTCTTATTGATATTGTTATATCTTTTTGTTATTGTTATTTTTTATTGATATTGTTATTTCTTATTGTTTTTTTCTTATTGTTATTGTTATTTCTTATTATTATTGTTATTTCTTATTGTTATTGTTATTTCTTATTGTTATTGTTATTTCTTATTGTTATTGTTATTTCTTATTGTTATTGTTATTTCATATTGTTATTGTTATTTCTTATTGTTATTGTTATTTCTTATTGTTATTGTTATTTCTTATTGTTATTGTTATTTCTTATTTTTTATTGTTATTTGTTATTGTTATTGTTATTTCTTATTGTTATTGTTAATGTTATTTCTTATTGTTATTTCTTATTGTTATTGTTATTTCTTATTGATATTGTTATTTCTTATTGTAATTGTTATTGTTATTTCTTATTGTTATTGTTATTTCTTATTGATATTGTTATTTCTTATTGTTAATGTTATTTCTTATTGGTAATGTTATTTCTTATTGTTATTGTCATTCCTTATTGATATTGTTATTTCTTATTGTTATTGTTATTTTTTATTGTTATTGTTGTTGTTATTTCTTATTGTTATTTCGTATTGTTATTGTTATTTCTTATAGTTATTTCTTATTGTTATTGTTATTTCTTATTGTTATTGGTATTTTTTATTGTTATTGTTATTTTTTATTGTTATTGTTATTTCTTATTGTTATTGTTATTTCTTATTGTTATTGGTATTTCTTATTGTTATTGTTATTTCTTATTGTTATTGTTATTTCTTATGGTTAATGTTATTTCTTATTGTTATTTCTTATTGTTATTGTTATTTCTTATTGATATTGTTATTTCTTATTGTTATTGTTATTGTTATTTCTTATTGTTATTGTTATTTCTTATTGTTATTGTTATTTCCTATTGTTATTGTTATTTCTTATTGTTATTGTTATTTCCTATTGTTATTGTTATTTCTTATTGTTATTGTTATTGTTATTTCTTATTGTAAATGTTATTTCTTATTGTTAATGTTATTCCTTATTGTTATTGTTATTTCTTAATGTTAATGTTATTTCTTATTGTTATTTCTTATTGTTATTGTTATTTCTTATAGTTATTTCTTATTGTTATTGTTATTTCTTATTGTTATTGGTATTTTTTATTGTTATTGTTATTTTTCATTGTTATTGTTATTTCTTATTGTTATTGTTATTTCTTATTGTTATTGGTATTTCTTATTGTTATTGTTATTTCTTATTGTTATTGTTATTTCTTATTGTTATTGTTATTTCTCATTGTTATTGTTATTTCTTATTGTTATTGCTATTTCTTATTGTTATTGTTATTTCTTATTGTTATTGTTATTTCTTATTGTTATTGTCCTTCCTTATTGTTATTGTTATTTCTTATTGTTATCGTTATTTCTTATTCTTATTGTTATTTCTTATTGTTACTGTTATTTCTTATTGTTATTGTTATTTCTTATTGTTATTGTTATTTCTTATGGTTATTGTTATTTCTTATTGTTATTGTTATTTTTTATTGTTAATGTTATTTCTTATTGTTATTTCTTATTGTTATTGTTATTTCTTATTGATATTGTTATTTCTTATTGTTATTGTTATTGTTATTTCTTATTGTTATTGTTATTTCTTAATGATATTGTTATTTCTTATTGTTATTGTTATTTTCTATTGTTATTGTTATTTCTTATTGTTATTGTTATTTCCTATTGTTATTTCTTATTGTTATTGTTATTTCTTATTGTTATTGTTATTTCTTATTGATATTGTTATTTCGTATGGTTATTGTTATTTCTTATTGTTATTGTTATTTCTTATTGTTAATGTTATTTCTTATTGTTATTTCTTATTGTTATTGTTATTTCTTATTGTTATTGTTATTTCTTATTGTTATTGTTATTTCTTATTGTTATTGTTATTGTTATTGTTATTTCTTATTGTTAATGTTATTTCTTATTGTTATTGTTATTTCTTATTGTTATTGATATTTCTTATTGTTATTGTTATTCCTTATTATTATTGTTATTTATTATTGTTATTGTTATTTCTTATTGTTATTGTTATTTCTTATTGTTAATGTTATTTCTTATTGTTAATGTTATTTCTTATTGTTATTGTTATTTCTTATTGATATTGTTATTTCCTTTTGTTATTGTTATTTTTTATTGATATTGTTATTTCTTATTGTTATTGTTATTTCATATTGTTATTCTTATTTCTTATTGTTATTGTTATTTCTTATTGTAAATGTTATTTCTTATTGTTAATGTTATTCCTTATTGTTATTGTTATTTCTTATTGTTAATGTTATTTCTAATTGTTATTGTTATTTCTTATAGTTATTTCTTATTGTTATTGTTATTTCTTATTGTTATTGGTATTTTTTATTGTTATTGTTATTTTTTATTGTTATTGTTATTTCTTATTGTTATTGTTATTTCTTATTGTTATTGTTATTTCTTATTGTTATTGGTATTTCTTATTGTTATGGTTATTTCTTATTGTTATTGTTATTTCTTATTGTTATTGTTATTTCTCATTGTTATTGTTATTTCTTATTGTTATTGCTATTTCTTATTGTTATTGTTATTTCTTATTGTCATTGTTATTTCTTATTGTTATTGTCCTTCCTTATTGTTATTGTTATTTCTTATTGTTATTGTTATTTCTTATTCTTATTGTTATTTCTTATTGTTACTGTTATTTCTTATTGTTATTGTTATTTCTTATTGTTATTGTTATTTCTTATGGTTATTGTTATTTCTTATTGTTATTGTTATTTTTTATTGTTAATGTTATTTCTTATTGTTATTTCTTATTGTTATTGTTATTTCTTATTGATATTGTTATTACTTATTGTTATTGTTATTGTTATTTCTTATTGTTATTGTTATTTCTTATTGATATTGTTATTTCTTATTGTTATTGTTATTTTCTATTGTTATTGTTATTTCTTATTGTTATTGTTATTTCTTATTGTTATTGTTATTTCTTATTGTTATTGGTATTTCTTGTTGTTATTGTTATTGTTATTCCTTATTGTTATTGTTATTTATTATTGTTATTGTTATTTCTTATTGTTATTGTTATTTCTTATTGTTATTGTTATTCCTTATTGATATTGTTATTTCTTATTCTTATTGTTATTTTTTACTGTTATTGTTATTGTTATTTCTTATTGTTATTGTTATTTCTTATTGTTATTGTTATTTCTTATTGATATTGTTATTTCGTATGGTTATTGTTATTTCTTATTGTTATTGTTATTTCTTATTGTTAATGTTATTTCTTATTGTTATTTCTTATTGTTATTGTTATTTCTTATTGTTATTGTTATTTCTTATTGTTATTGTTATTTCTTATTGTTATTGTTATTGTTATTGTTATTGTTATTTCTTATTGTTATTGTTATTTCTTATTGTTATTGTTATTTCTTATTGTTATTGATATTTCTTATTGTTATTGTTATTCCTTATTATTATTGTTATTGTTATTTCTTATTGTTATTGTTATTTCTTATTGTTAATGTTATTTCTTATTGTTAATGTTATTTCTTATTGTTATTGTTATTTCTTATTGTTATTGTTATTTCTTATTGATATTGTTATTTCCTTTTGTTATTGTTATTTTTTATTGATATTGTTATTTCTTATTGTTTTTTCTTATTGTTATTGTTATTTCTTATTGTTATTGTTATTTCTTATTGATATTATTATTTCTTATTGTTATTGTTATTTCTTATTGTTATTGTTATTTCATATTGTTATTGTTATTTCTTATTGTTATTGTCATTTCTTATTGTTATTTCTTATTTTTTATTGTTATTTGTTATTGTTATTTCTTATTGTTATTGTTATTTCTTATTCTTATTGTTATTTATTTTTGTTATTGTTATTTTTTATTGATATTGTTATTTCTTATTGTTTTTTCTTATTGTTATTGTTATTTCTTATTGTTATTGTTATTTCTTATTGTTATTTCTTATTGTTATTGTTATTTCTTATTGTTATTGTTATTTCTTATTTTTTATTGTTATTTGTTATTGTTATTGTTATTGTTATTTCTTAATGTTATTGTTATTTATTATTGTTATTGTTATTTCCTATTGTTATTGTTATTACTTTTTGTTATTGTTATTTCTTATTGTTATTGTTATTGTTATTTCTTATTGGTATTGTTATTTCTTATTGTTATTGTTATTGTTATTTCTTATTGTTATTGTTAATTCTTATTGTTAATGTTATTTCTTATTGTTAATGTTATTTCTTATTGTTATTGTTATTTCTTATTGTTAATGTTATTTCCTATTGTTATTTCTTATAGTTATTTCTTATTGTTATTGTTATTTCTTATTGTTATTGTTATTTCTTATTGTTATTGTTATTTCTTATTGATATTGTTATTTCTTATTGATATTGTTATTTCTTATTGTTATTGTTATTTTTTATTGTTATTGTTATTGTTATTTCTTATTGTTATTGGTATTTTTTATTGTTATTGTTATTTCTTATTGTTATTGTTATTTATTATTGTTATTGTTATTTCCTATTGTTATTGTTATTTCTTATTGTTATTGTTATTTCTTATTGTTATTGTTATTTCTTATTGTTATTGTTATTTCTTATTGTTATTGTTATTTCTTATTGTTATTGTTATTTCCTATTGTTATTGTTATTTCCTATTGTTATTGTTATTTCTTATTGTTATTGTTATTGTTATTTCTTATTGGTATTGTTATTTCTTATTGTTATTGTTATTGTTATTTCTTATTGTTATTGTTATTTCTTATTGTAAATGTTATTTCTTATTGTTAATGTTATTTCTTATTGTTATTGTTATTTCTTATTGTTATTTCTTATTGTTATTTCTTATAGTTATTTCTTATTGTTATTGTTATTTCTTATTGATATTGTTATTTCTTATTGTTATTGTTATTTTTTATTGTTATTTCTTATTGTTATTGGTATTTTTTATTGTTATTGTTATTGTTATTTCTTATTGTTATTGTTATTTCCTATTGTTATAGTTATTACTTATTGTTATTGTTATTTCTTATTGTTATTGATATTTCTTATTGTTATTGTTATTTCTTATTGTTATTGCTATTTCTTATTGTTATTGTTATTTCTTATTGTCATTGTTATTTCTTATTGTTATTGTCCTTCCTTATTGTTATTGTTATTTCTTATTGTTATTGTTATTTCTTATTCTTAATGTTATTTCTTATTGTTACTGTTATTTCTTATTGTTATTGTTATTTCTTATTGTTATTGTTATTTCTTATGGTTATTGTTATTTCTTATTGTTATTGTTATTTCTTATTGTTAATGTTATTTCTTATTGTTATTTCTTATTGTTTTTGTTATTTCTTATTGATATTGTTATTTCTTATTGTTATTGTTATTGTTATTTCTTATTGATATTGTTATTTCTTATTGTTATTGTTATTTTTTATTGTTATTGTTATTTCTTATTGTTATTGTTATTTCCTATTGTTATTTCTTATTGTTATTGTTATTTCTTTTTGTTATTCTTATTTTTTATTGTTATTGGTATTTCTTATTGTTATTGTTATAGTTATTCCTTATTGTTAT
Source organism: Ontholestes murinus (assembly GCA_963969525.1). Taxonomy (NCBI): domain Eukaryota; kingdom Metazoa; phylum Arthropoda; class Insecta; order Coleoptera; family Staphylinidae; genus Ontholestes; species Ontholestes murinus. Next base: position 19,632 of record CAXAKX010001083.1, read on the forward strand.
TGTTATTTCTTATTGTTATTGTTATTTCTTATTGATATTGTTATTTTTTATTGTTATTGTTATTTCTTATTGTTATTTTTTATTGTTATTGTTATTTCTTATTGTTATTGTTATTTCTTATTGTTATTGTTATTGTTATTTCTTATTGTTATTGTTATTTCTTATTGTTATTGTTATTTCTTATTGTTATTGTTATTTCTTATTGTTATTGCTATTTCTTATTGTTATTGTTATTTCTTATTGTCTTTGTTATTTCTTATTCTTATTGTTATTTCTTATTGTTACTGTTATTTCTTATTGTTATTGTTATTTCTTATTGTTATTGTTATTTCTTATTGTTATTGTTATTTCTTATTGTTATTGTTATTTCTTATTGTTATTGTTATTTCTTATTGTTATTGTTATTTCTTTTTGTTATTGTTATTTCTTATTGTTATTTCTTATTGTTATTGTTATTTCTTATTGTTATTGTTATTTCTTATTGTTATTGTTATTTCTTATAGTTATTGTTATTTCTTATTGTATTTGTTATTTTCTATTGTTATTGTTATTTCTTTTTGTTATTTTTATTTCTTATTGTTATTGTTATTGTTATTACTTATTGGTATTGTTATTTCTTATTGTTATTATTATTGTTATTTCTTATTGTTATTGTTATTTCTTATTGTTATTGTTATTTCTTATTGTAATTGTTATTTCTTATTGTTATTGTTATTTCTTAGTGATATTGTTATTTCTTATTGTTATTGTTATTTCTTATTGTTATTGTTATTTTTTATTGTTATTGTTATTTCTTATTGTTATTGTTATTTCTTATTGTTATTGTTATTTCCTATTGTTATTGTTATTGTTCTTTCTTATTGTTATTGTTATTTCTTATTGTTATTGTTATTACTTATTGTTAATGTTATTTCTTATTGTTATTGTTATTTCGTATGGTTATTGTTATTTCTTATTGTTATTGTTATTTCTTATTGTTAATGTTATTTCTTATTGTTATTTCGTATGGTTATTGTTATTTCTTATTGTTATTGTTATTTCTTATTGTTAATGTTATTTCTTATTGTTATTTCTTATTGTTATTGTTATTTCTTATTGTTATTGTTATTTTTATTGTTATTGTTATTTCTTATTGTTATTGTTATTTCTTATTGTTATTGTTATTTCTTATTGTTATTGATATTTCTTATTGTTATTGTTATTCCTTATTATTATTGTTATTTATTATTGTTATTGTTATTTCTTATTGTTATTGTTATTTTTTATTGTTAATGTTATTTCTTATTGTTAATGTTATTTCTTATTGTTATTGTTATTTCTTATTGATATTGTTATTTCCTTTTGTTATTGTTATTTTTTATTGATATTGTTATTTCTTATTGTTTTTTCTTATTGTTATTGTTATTTCTTATTGTTATTGTTATTTCTTATTGATATTATTATTTCTTATTGTTATTGTTATTTCTTATTGTTATTGTTATTTCTTATTGTTATTTCTTATTTTTTATTGTTATTTGTTATTGTTATTTCTTATTGTTATTGTTATTTCTTATTCTTATTGTTATTTATTTTTGTTATTGTTATTTTTTATTGATATTGTTATTTCTTATTGTTTTTTCTTATTGTTATTGTTATTTCTTATTGTTATTTCTTATTGTTATTGTTATTTCTTATTGTTATTGTTATTTCTTATTTTTTATTGTTATTTGTTATTGTTATTGTTATTTCTTATTGTTATTGTTATTTCTTAATGTTATTGTTATTTATTATTGTTATTGTTATTTCCTTTTGTTATTGTTATTACTTTTTGTTATTGTTATTTCTTATTGTTATTGTTATTGTTATTTCTTATTGGTATTGTTATTTCTTATTGTTATTGTTATTGTTATTTCTTATTGTTATTGTTAATTCTTATTGTTAATGTTATTTCTTATTGTTAATGTTATTTCTTATTGTTATTGTTATTTCTTATTGTTAATGTTATTTCCTATTGTTATTTCTTATAGTTATTTCTTATTGTTATTGTTATTTCTTATTGTTATTGTTATTTCTTATTGTTATTGTTATTTCTTATTGATATTGTTATTTCTTATTGTTATTGTTATTTTTTATTGTTATTGTTATTGTTATTGGTATTTTTTATTGTTATTGTTATTTCTTATTGTTATTGTTATTTATTATTGTTATTGTTATTTCTTATTGTTATTGTTATTTCTTATTGGTATTGTTATTTCTTATTGTTATTGTTATTTCTTATTGTTATTGTTATTTCTTATTGTTATTGTTATTTCCTATTGTTATTGTTATTTCCTATTGTTATTGTTATTGTTATTTCTTATTGGTATTGTTATTTCTTATTGTTATTGTTATTGTTATTTCTTATTGTTATTGTTATTTCTTATTGTAAATGTTATTTCTTATTGTTAATGTTATTTCTTATTGTTATTGTTATTTCTTATTGTTAATGTTATTTCTTATTGTTATTTCTTATTGTTATTTCTTATAGTTATTTTTTATTGTTATTGTTATTTCTTATTGTTATTTCTTATTGATATTGTTATTTCTTATTGTTATTGTTACTTTTTATTGTTATTTCTTATTGTTATTGTTATTGTTATTTCTTATTGTTATTGTTATTTCTTATTGTTATTGGTATTTCTTATTGTTATAGTTATTACTTATTGTTATTGTTATTTCTTATTGTTATTGATATTTCTTATTGTTATTGTTATTTCTTATTGTTATTGCTATTTCTTATTGTTATTGTTATTTCTTATTGTCATTGTTATTTCTTATTGTTATTGTCCTTCCTTATTGTTATTGTTATTTCTTATTGTTATTGTTATTACTTATTGTTATTGTTATTTCGTATGGTTATTGTTATTTCTTATTGTTATTGTTATTTCTTATTGTTATTTCTTATTGTTATTGTTATTTCTTATTGTTATTGTTGTTTCTTATTGTTATTGTTATTGTTATTTCTTATTGTTATTATTATTTCTTATTGTTATTGCTATTTCTTATTGTTATTGTTATTTCTTATTGTCATTGTTATTGTTCTTCCTTATTGTTATTGTTATTCCTTATTGTTATTGTTATTTATTATTGTTATTGTTATTTCTTATTGTTATTGTTATTTCTTATTTTTATTGTTATTCCTTATTGATATTGTTATTTCTTATTCTTATTGTTATTTTTTACTGTTATTGTTATTGTTATTTCTTATTGTTATTGTTATTTCTTATTGTTATTTCTTATTGATATTGTTATTTCGTATGGTTATTGTTATTTCTTATTGTTATTGTTATTTCTTATTGTTAATGTTATTTCTTATTGTTATTTCTTATTGTTATTGTTATTGTTATTGTTATTGTTATTTCTTATTGTTATTGTTATTTCTTATTGTTATTGTTATTTCTTATTGTTATTGATATTTCTTATTGTTATTGTTATTCCTTATTATTATTGTTATTTATTATTGTTATTGTTATTTCTTATTGTTATTGTTATTTCTTATTGTTAATGTTATTTCTTATTGTTATTGTTATTTCTTATTGTTATTGTTATTTCTTATTGATATTGTTATTTCCTTTTGTTATTGTTATTTTTTATTGATATTGTTATTTCTTATTGTTTTTTCTTATTGTTATTGTTATTTCTTATTGTTATTGTTATTTCTTATTGATATTATTATTTCTTATTGTTATTGTTATTTCTTATTGTTATTGTTATTTTATATTGTTATTGTTATTTCTTATTGTTATTGTTATTTCTTATTGTTATTTCTTATTGTTTTTTCTTATTGTTATTGTTATTTCTTATTGTTATTGTTATTTCTTATTCTTATTGTTATTTATTTTTGTTATTGTTATTTTTTATTGATATTGTTATTTCTTATTGTTTTTTCTTATTGTTATTGTTATTTCTTATTGTTATTTCTTATTGTTATTGTTATTTCTTATTGTTATTGTTATTTCTTATTGTTATTGTTATTTCTTATTGTTATTGTTATTTCTTATTGTTATTGTTATTTCTTATTTTTTATTGTTATTTGTTATTGTTATTGTTATTTCTTATTGTTATTGTTATTTCTTATTGTTATTGTTATTTCCTATTGTTATTGTTATTACTTTTTGTTATTGTTATTTCTTATTGGTATTGTTATTTCTTATTGTTATTGTTATTGTTATTTCTTATTGTTATTGTTAATTCTTATTGTTAATGTTATTTCTTATTGTTAATGTTATTTCTTATTGTTATTGTTATTTCTTATTGTTAATGTTATTTCCTATTGTTATTTCTTATAGTTATTTCTTATTGTTATTGTTATTTCTTACTGTTATTGTTATTTCTTATTGTTATTGTTATTTCTTATTGATATTGTTATTTCTTATTGATATTGTTATTTCTTATTGTTATTGTTATTTTTTATTGTTATTGTTATTGTTATTTCTTATAGTTATTGGTATTTTTTATTGTTATTGTTATTGTTATTTCTTATTGTTATTGTTATTTATTATTGTTATTGTTATTTCCTATTGTTATTGTTATTTCTTATTGTTATTGTTATTTCTTATTGTTATTGTTATTTCTTATTGTTATTGTTATTTCTTATTTTTATTGTTATTTCCTATTGTTATTGTTATTTCCTATTGTTAATGTTATTTCCTATTGTTATTGTTATTTCTTATTGTTATTGTTATTTCTTATTGGTATTGTTATTTCTTATTGTTATTGTTATTGTTATTTCTTATTGTTATTGTTATTTCTTATTGTAAATGTTATTTCTTATTGTTAATGTTATTTCTTATTGTTATTGTTATTTCTTATTGTTAATGTTATTTCGTATTGTTATTTCTTATTGTTATTGTTATTTCTTATAGTTATTTCTTATTGTTATTGTTATTTCTTATTGTTATTGTTATTTCTTATTGATATTGTTATTTCTTATTGTTATTGTTATTTTTTATTGTTATTTCTTATTGTTATTGGTATTTTTTATTGTTATTGTTATTTCTTATTGTTATTGTTATTTCTTATTGTTATTGGTATTTCTTATTGTTATAGTTATTACTTATTGTTATTGTTATTTCTTATTGTTATTGATATTTCTTATTGTTATTGATATTTCTTATTGTTATTTCTTATTGTTATTGCTATTTCTTATTGTTATTGTTATTTCTTATTGTCATTGTTATTTCTTATTGTTATTGTCCTTCCTTATTGTTATTGTTATTGTTATTTCATATTGATACTGTTATTTCTTATTGTTATTGTTATTTTTTATTGTTAATGTTATTTCTTATTGTTATTGTTATTTCCTATTGTTATTTCTTATTGTTATTGTTATTTCTTTTTATTATTCTTATTTCTTATTGTTATTGGTATTTCTTATTGTTATTGTTATAGTTATTCCTTATTGTTATTGCTATTTCCTATTGTTATTGTTATTTCCTATTGTTATTGTTATTGTTATTGTTATTTCTTATTGGTATTGTTATTTCTTATTGTTATTGTTATTGTTATTTCTTATTGTTATTGTTATTTCTTATTGTAAATGTTATTTCTTATTGTTAATGTTATTTCTTATTTTTATTGTTATTTCTTATTGTTAATGTTATTTCTTATTGTTATTTCTTATTGTTATTTCTTATAGTTATTTCTTATTGTTATTGTTATTTCTTATTGTTATTTCTTATTGATATTGTTATTTCTTATTGTTATTGTTATTTTTTATTGTTATTTCTTATTGTTATTGGTATTTTTTATTGTTATTGTTATTTTTTATTGTTATTGTTATTTCTTATTGTTATTGTTATTGTTATTGTTATTTCTTATTGTTATTGTTATTTCTTATTGTTATTGGTATTTCTTATTGTTATAGTTATTACTTATTGTTATTGTTATTTCTTATTGTTATTGATATTTCTTATTGTTATTGTTATTTCTTATTGTTATTGCTATTTCTTATTGTTATTGTTATTTCTTTTTGTTATTGTTATTTCTTATTGTTATTGGTATTTCTTATTGTTATTGTTATTGTTATTCCTTATTGTTATTGTTATTCCTTATTGTTATTGTTATTCCTTATTGTTATTGTTATTTATTATTGTTATTGTTATTTCTTATTTTTATTGTTATTCCTTATTGATATTGTTATTTCTTATTCTTATTGTTATTTTTTACTGTTATTGTTATTGTTATTTCTTATTGTTATTGTTATTTCTTATTGTTATTTCTTATTGATATTGTTATTTCGTATGGTTATTGTTATTTCTTATTGTTATTGTTATTTCTTATTGTTAATGTTATTTCTTATTGTTATTTCTTATTGTTATTGTTATTTCTTATTGTTATTGTTATTGTTATTGTTATTTCTTATTGTTATTGTTATTTCTTATTGTTATTGTTATTTCTTATTGTTATTGATATTTCTTATTATTATTGTTATTCCTTATTATTATTGTTATTGTTATTTCTTATTGTTATTGTTATTTCTTATTGTTAATGTTATTTCTTATTGTTATTGTTTTTTCTTAGTGTTATTGTTATTTCTTATTGTTATTGTTATTTCTTATTGTTATTGTTATTTCTTATTGTTATTGTTATTTCTTATTGTTATTGTTATTTCTTATTGTTATTGTTATTTCTTATTGTTATTGTTATTTCTTATTTTTTATTGTTATTTGTTATTGTTATTGTTATTTCTTATTGTTATTGTTATTTCTTATTGTTATTGTTATTGTTATTTCTTATTGGTATTGTTATTTCTTATTGTTATTGTTATTGTTATTTCTTATTGTTATTGTTAATTCTTATTGTTAATGTTATTTTTTATTGTTAATGTTATTTCTTATTGTTATTGTTATTTCTTATTGTTAATGTTATTTCCTATTGTTATTTCTTATAGTTATTTCTTATTGTTATTGTTATTTCTTACTGTTATTGTTATTTCTTATTGTTATTGTTATTTCTTATTGATATTGTTATTTCTTATTGATATTGTTATTTCTTATTGTTATTGTTATTTTTTATTGTTATTGTTATTGTTATTTCTTATAGTTATTGGTATTTTTTATTGTTATTGTTATTGTTATTTCTTATTGTTATTGTTATTTATTATTGTTATTGTTATTTCCTATTGTTATTGTTATTTCTTATTGTTATTGTTATTTCTTATTGTTATTGTTATTTCTTATTGTTATTGTTATTTCTTATTGTTATTGTTATTTCTTATTGTTATTGTTATTTCCTATTGTTATTGTTATTTCCTATTGTTAATGTTATTTCCTATTGTTATTGTTATTTCTTATTGTTATTTCTTATTGTTATTTCTTATAGTTATTTCTTATTGTTATTGTTATTTCTTATTGATATTGTTATTTCTTATTGTTATTGTTATTTTTTATTGTTATTTCTTATTGTTATTGGTATTTTTTATTGTTATTGTTATTGTTATTTCTTATTGTTATTGTTATTTCCTATTGTTATAGTTATTACTTATTGTTATTGTTATTTCTTATTGTTATTGATATTTCTTATTGTTATTGTTATTTCTTATTGTTATTGCTATTTCTTATTGTTATTGTTATTTCTTATTGTCATTGTTATTTCTTATTGTTATTGTCCTTCCTTATTGTTATTGTTATTTCTTATTGTTATTGTTATTTCTTATTGTTAATGTTATTTCTTATTGTTATTGTTATTTCTTATTGTTATTGTTATTGTTATTGTTATTTCTTATTGTTATTGTTATTTCTTATTGTTATTGTTATTTCTTATTGTTATTGATATTTCTTATTGTTATTGTTATTCCTTATTATTATTGTTATTGTTATTTCTTATTGTTATTGTTATTTCTTATTGTTAATGTTATTTCTTATTGTTATTGTTATTTCTTATTGTTATTGTTATTTCTTATTGATATTGTTATTTCCTTTTGTTATTGTTATTTTTTATTGATATTGTTATTTCTTATTGTTTTTTCTTATTGTTATTGTTATTTCTTATTGTTATTGTTATTTCTTATTGATATTATTATTTCTTATTGTTATTGTTATTTCTTATTGTTATTGTTATTTTATATTGTTATTGTTATTTCTTATTGTTATTTCTTATTTTTTATTGTTATTTCGTATTGTTATTGTTATTTCTTATTCTTATTGTTATTTATTTTTGTTATTGTTATTTTTTATTGATATTGTTATTTCTTATTGTTTTTTCTTATTGTTATTGTTATTTCTTATTGTTATTTCTTATTGTTATTGTTATTTCTTATTGTTATTGTTATTTCTTATTGTTATTGTTATTTCTTATTTTTTATTGTTATTTGTTATTGTTATTGTTATTTCTTATTGTTATTGTTATTTCTTATTGTTATTGTTATTTATTATTGTTATTGTTATTTCCTATTGTTATTGTTATTACTTTTTGTTATTGTTATTTCTTATTGGTATTGTTATTTCTTATTGTTATTGTTATTGTTATTTCTTATTGTTATTGTTAATTCTTATTGTTAATGTTATTTCTTATTGTTAATGTTATTTCTTATTGTTATTGTTATTTCTTATTGTTAATGTTATTTCCTATTGTTATTTCTTATAGTTATTTCTTATTGTTATTGTTATTTCTTACTGTTATTGTTATTTCTTATTGTTATTGTTATTTCTTATTGATATTGTTATTTCTTATTGATATTGTTATTTCTTATTGTTATTGTTATTTTTTATTGTTATTGTTATTGTTATTACTTATTGGTATTGTTATTTCTTATTGTTATTATTATTGTTATTTCTTATTGTTATTGTTATTTCTTATTGTTATTGTTATTTCTTATTGTAATTGTTATTTCTTATTGTTATTGTTATTTCTTAGTGATATTGTTATTTCTTATTGTTATTGTTATTTCTTATTGTTATTGTTATTTCTTATTGTTATTGTTATTTCTTACTGTTATTGTTATTTCTTATTGTTATTGTTATTTCTTATTGATATTGTTATTTCTTATTGATATTGTTATTTCTTATTGTTATTGTTATTTTTTATTGTTATTGTTATTGTTATTACTTATTGGTATTGTTATTTCTTATTGTTATTATTATTGTTATTTCTTATTGTTATTGTTATTTCTTATTGTTATTGTTATTTCTTATTGTAATTGTTATTTCTTATTGTTATTGTTATTTCTTATTGTTATTGTTATTTATTATTGTTATTGTTATTTCCTATTGTTATTGTTATTACTTTTTGTTATTGTTATTTCTTATTGTTATTGTTATTTCTTATTGTTATTGTTATTTCTTATTGTTATTGCTATTTCTTATTGTTATTGTTATTTCTTATTGTCTTTGTTATTTCTTATTCTTATTGTTATTTCTTATTGTTACTGTTATTTCTTATTGTTATTGTTATTTCTTATTGTTATTGTTATTTCTTATTGTTATTGTTATTTCTTATTGTTATTGTTATTTCTTATTGTTATTGTTATTTCTTATTGTTATTGTTATTTCTTTTTGTTATTGTTATTTCTTATTGTTATTTCTTATTGTTATTGTTATTTCTTATTGTTATTGTTATTTCTTATTGTTATTGTTATTTCTTATAGTTATTGTTATTTCTTATTGTATTTGTTATTTTCTATTGTTATTGTTATTTCTTTTTGTTATTTTTATTTCTTATTGTTATTGTTATTGTTATTACTTATTGGTATTGTTATTTCTTATTGTTATTATTATTGTTATTTCTTATTGTTATTGTTATTTCTTATTGTTATTGTTATTTCTTATTGTAATTGTTATTTCTTATTGTTATTGTTATTTCTTAGTGATATTGTTATTTCTTATTGTTATTGTTATTTCTTATTGTTATTGTTATTTTTTATTGTTATTGTTATTTCTTATTGTTATTGTTATTTCTTATTGTTATTGTTATTTCCTATTGTTATTGTTATTGTTCTTTCTTATTGTTATTGTTATTTCTTATTGTTATTGTTATTACTTATTGTTAATGTTATTTCTTATTGTTATTGTTATTTCGTATGGTTATTGTTATTTCTTATTGTTATTGTTATTTCTTATTGTTAATGTTATTTCTTATTGTTATTTCGTATGGTTATTGTTATTTCTTATTGTTATTGTTATTTCTTATTGTTAATGTTATTTCTTATTGTTATTTCTTATTGTTATTGTTATTTCTTATTGTTATTGTTATTTTTATTGTTATTGTTATTTCTTATTGTTATTGTTATTTCTTATTGTTATTGTTATTTCTTATTGTTATTGATATTTCTTATTGTTATTGTTATTCCTTATTATTATTGTTATTTATTATTGTTATTGTTATTTCTTATTGTTATTGTTATTTTTTATTGTTAATGTTATTTCTTATTGTTAATGTTATTTCTTATTGTTATTGTTATTTCTTATTGATATTGTTATTTCCTTTTGTTATTGTTATTTTTTATTGATATTGTTATTTCTTATTGTTTTTTCTTATTGTTATTGTTATTTCTTATTGTTATTGTTATTTCTTATTGATATTATTATTTCTTATTGTTATTGTTATTTCTTATTGTTATTGTTATTTCTTATTGTTATTTCTTATTTTTTATTGTTATTTGTTATTGTTATTTCTTATTGTTATTGTTATTTCTTATTCTTATTGTTATTTATTTTTGTTATTGTTATTTTTTATTGATATTGTTATTTCTTATTGTTTTTTCTTATTGTTATTGTTATTTCTTATTGTTATTTCTTATTGTTATTGTTATTTCTTATTGTTATTGTTATTTCTTATTTTTTATTGTTATTTGTTATTGTTATTGTTATTTCTTATTGTTATTGTTATTTCTTAATGTTATTGTTATTTATTATTGTTATTGTTATTTCCTTTTGTTATTGTTATTACTTTTTGTTATTGTTATTTCTTATTGTTATTGTTATTGTTATTTCTTATTGGTATTGTTATTTCTTATTGTTATTGTTATTGTTATTTCTTATTGTTATTGTTAATTCTTATTGTTAATGTTATTTCTTATTGTTAATGTTATTTCTTATTGTTATTGTTATTTCTTATTGTTAATGTTATTTCCTATTGTTATTTCTTATAGTTATTTCTTATTGTTATTGTTATTTCTTATTGTTATTGTTATTTCTTATTGTTATTGTTATTTCTTATTGATATTGTTATTTCTTATTGTTATTGTTATTTTTTATTGTTATTGTTATTGTTATTGGTATTTTTTATTGTTATTGTTATTTCTTATTGTTATTGTTATTTATTATTGTTATTGTTATTTCTTATTGTTATTGTTATTTCTTATTGGTATTGTTATTTCTTATTGTTATTGTTATTTCTTATTGTTATTGTTATTTCTTATTGTTATTGTTATTTCCTATTGTTATTGTTATTTCCTATTGTTATTGTTATTGTTATTTCTTATTGGTATTGTTATTTCTTATTGTTATTGTTATTGTTATTTCTTATTGTTATTGTTATTTCTTATTGTAAATGTTATTTCTTATTGTTAATGTTATTTCTTATTGTTATTGTTATTTCTTATTGTTAATGTTATTTCTTATTGTTATTTCTTATTGTTATTTCTTATAGTTATTTTTTATTGTTATTGTTATTTCTTATTGTTATTTCTTATTGATATTGTTATTTCTTATTGTTATTGTTACTTTTTATTGTTATTTCTTATTGTTATTGTTATTGTTATTTCTTATTGTTATTGTTATTTCTTATTGTTATTGGTATTTCTTATTGTTATAGTTATTACTTATTGTTATTGTTATTTCTTATTGTTATTGATATTTCTTATTGTTATTGTTATTTCTTATTGTTATTGCTATTTCTTATTGTTATTGTTATTTCTTATTGTCATTGTTATTTCTTATTGTTATTGTCCTTCCTTATTGTTATTGTTATTTCTTATTGTTATTGTTATTACTTATTGTTATTGTTATTTCGTATGGTTATTGTTATTTCTTATTGTTATTGTTATTTCTTATTGTTATTTCTTATTGTTATTGTTATTTCTTATTGTTATTGTTGTTTCTTATTGTTATTGTTATTGTTATTTCTTATTGTTATTATTATTTCTTATTGTTATTGCTATTTCTTATTGTTATTGTTATTTCTTATTGTCATTGTTATTGTTCTTCCTTATTGTTATTGTTATTCCTTATTGTTATTGTTATTTATTATTGTTATTGTTATTTCTTATTGTTATTGTTATTTCTTATTTTTATTGTTATTCCTTATTGATATTGTTATTTCTTATTCTTATTGTTATTTTTTACTGTTATTGTTATTGTTATTTCTTATTGTTATTGTTATTTCTTATTGTTATTTCTTATTGATATTGTTATTTCGTATGGTTATTGTTATTTCTTATTGTTATTGTTATTTCTTATTGTTAATGTTATTTCTTATTGTTATTTCTTATTGTTATTGTTATTGTTATTGTTATTGTTATTTCTTATTGTTATTGTTATTTCTTATTGTTATTGTTATTTCTTATTGTTATTGATATTTCTTATTGTTATTGTTATTCCTTATTATTATTGTTATTTATTATTGTTATTGTTATTTCTTATTGTTATTGTTATTTCTTATTGTTAATGTTATTTCTTATTGTTATTGTTATTTCTTATTGTTATTGTTATTTCTTATTGATATTGTTATTTCCTTTTGTTATTGTTATTTTTTATTGATATTGTTATTTCTTATTGTTTTTTCTTATTGTTATTGTTATTTCTTATTGTTATTGTTATTTCTTATTGATATTATTATTTCTTATTGTTATTGTTATTTCTTATTGTTATTGTTATTTTATATTGTTATTGTTATTTCTTATTGTTATTGTTATTTCTTATTGTTATTTCTTATTGTTTTTTCTTATTGTTATTGTTATTTCTTATTGTTATTGTTATTTCTTATTCTTATTGTTATTTATTTTTGTTATTGTTATTTTTTATTGATATTGTTATTTCTTATTGTTTTTTCTTATTGTTATTGTTATTTCTTATTGTTATTTCTTATTGTTATTGTTATTTCTTATTGTTATTGTTATTTCTTATTGTTATTGTTATTTCTTATTGTTATTGTTATTTCTTATTGTTATTGTTATTTCTTATTTTTTATTGTTATTTGTTATTGTTATTGTTATTTCTTATTGTTATTGTTATTTCTTATTGTTATTGTTATTTCCTATTGTTATTGTTATTACTTTTTGTTATTGTTATTTCTTATTGGTATTGTTATTTCTTATTGTTATTGTTATTGTTATTTCTTATTGTTATTGTTAATTCTTATTGTTAATGTTATTTCTTATTGTTAATGTTATTTCTTATTGTTATTGTTATTTCTTATTGTTAATGTTATTTCCTATTGTTATTTCTTATAGTTATTTCTTATTGTTATTGTTATTTCTTACTGTTATTGTTATTTCTTATTGTTATTGTTATTTCTTATTGATATTGTTATTTCTTATTGATATTGTTATTTCTTATTGTTATTGTTATTTTTTATTGTTATTGTTATTGTTATTTCTTATAGTTATTGGTATTTTTTATTGTTATTGTTATTGTTATTTCTTATTGTTATTGTTATTTATTATTGTTATTGTTATTTCCTATTGTTATTGTTATTTCTTATTGTTATTGTTATTTCTTATTGTTATTGTTATTTCTTATTGTTATTGTTATTTCTTATTTTTATTGTTATTTCCTATTGTTATTGTTATTTCCTATTGTTAATGTTATTTCCTATTGTTATTGTTATTTCTTATTGTTATTGTTATTTCTTATTGGTATTGTTATTTCTTATTGTTATTGTTATTGTTATTTCTTATTGTTATTGTTATTTCTTATTGTAAATGTTATTTCTTATTGTTAATGTTATTTCTTATTGTTATTGTTATTTCTTATTGTTAATGTTATTTCGTATTGTTATTTCTTATTGTTATTGTTATTTCTTATAGTTATTTCTTATTGTTATTGTTATTTCTTATTGTTATTGTTATTTCTTATTGATATTGTTATTTCTTATTGTTATTGTTATTTTTTATTGTTATTTCTTATTGTTATTGGTATTTTTTATTGTTATTGTTATTTCTTATTGTTATTGTTATTTCTTATTGTTATTGGTATTTCTTATTGTTATAGTTATTACTTATTGTTATTGTTATTTCTTATTGTTATTGATATTTCTTATTGTTATTGATATTTCTTATTGTTATTTCTTATTGTTATTGCTATTTCTTATTGTTATTGTTATTTCTTATTGTCATTGTTATTTCTTATTGTTATTGTCCTTCCTTATTGTTATTGTTATTGTTATTTCATATTGATACTGTTATTTCTTATTGTTATTGTTATTTTTTATTGTTAATGTTATTTCTTATTGTTATTGTTATTTCCTATTGTTATTTCTTATTGTTATTGTTATTTCTTTTTATTATTCTTATTTCTTATTGTTATTGGTATTTCTTATTGTTATTGTTATAGTTATTCCTTATTGTTATTGCTATTTCCTATTGTTATTGTTATTTCCTATTGTTATTGTTATTGTTATTGTTATTTCTTATTGGTATTGTTATTTCTTATTGTTATTGTTATTGTTATTTCTTATTGTTATTGTTATTTCTTATTGTAAATGTTATTTCTTATTGTTAATGTTATTTCTTATTTTTATTGTTATTTCTTATTGTTAATGTTATTTCTTATTGTTATTTCTTATTGTTATTTCTTATAGTTATTTCTTATTGTTATTGTTATTTCTTATTGTTATTTCTTATTGATATTGTTATTTCTTATTGTTATTGTTATTTTTTATTGTTATTTCTTATTGTTATTGGTATTTTTTATTGTTATTGTTATTTTTTATTGTTATTGTTATTTCTTATTGTTATTGTTATTGTTATTGTTATTTCTTATTGTTATTGTTATTTCTTATTGTTATTGGTATTTCTTATTGTTATAGTTATTACTTATTGTTATTGTTATTTCTTATTGTTATTGATATTTCTTATTGTTATTGTTATTTCTTATTGTTATTGCTATTTCTTATTGTTATTGTTATTTCTTTTTGTTATTGTTATTTCTTATTGTTATTGGTATTTCTTATTGTTATTGTTATTGTTATTCCTTATTGTTATTGTTATTCCTTATTGTTATTGTTATTCCTTATTGTTATTGTTATTTATTATTGTTATTGTTATTTCTTATTTTTATTGTTATTCCTTATTGATATTGTTATTTCTTATTCTTATTGTTATTTTTTACTGTTATTGTTATTGTTATTTCTTATTGTTATTGTTATTTCTTATTGTTATTTCTTATTGATATTGTTATTTCGTATGGTTATTGTTATTTCTTATTGTTATTGTTATTTCTTATTGTTAATGTTATTTCTTATTGTTATTTCTTATTGTTATTGTTATTTCTTATTGTTATTGTTATTGTTATTGTTATTTCTTATTGTTATTGTTATTTCTTATTGTTATTGTTATTTCTTATTGTTATTGATATTTCTTATTATTATTGTTATTCCTTATTATTATTGTTATTGTTATTTCTTATTGTTATTGTTATTTCTTATTGTTAATGTTATTTCTTATTGTTATTGTTTTTTCTTAGTGTTATTGTTATTTCTTATTGTTATTGTTATTTCTTATTGTTATTGTTATTTCTTATTGTTATTGTTATTTCTTATTGTTATTGTTATTTCTTATTGTTATTGTTATTTCTTATTTTTTATTGTTATTTGTTATTGTTATTGTTATTTCTTATTGTTATTGTTATTTCTTATTGTTATTGTTATTGTTATTTCTTATTGGTATTGTTATTTCTTATTGTTATTGTTATTGTTATTTCTTATTGTTATTGTTATTTATTATTGTTATTGTTATTTCCTATTGTTATTGTTATTTCTTATTGTTATTGTTATTTCTTATTGTTATTGTTATTTCTTATTGTTATTGTTATTTCTTATTGTTATTGTTATTTCTTATTGTTATTGTTATTTCCTATTGTTATTGTTATTTCCTATTGTTAATGTTATTTCCTATTGTTATTGTTATTTCTTATTGTTATTTCTTATTGTTATTTCTTATAGTTATTTCTTATTGTTATTGTTATTTCTTATTGATATTGTTATTTCTTATTGTTATTGTTATTTTTTATTGTTATTTCTTATTGTTATTGGTATTTTTTATTGTTATTGTTATTGTTATTTCTTATTGTTATTGTTATTTCCTATTGTTATAGTTATTACTTATTGTTATTGTTATTTCTTATTGTTATTGATATTTCTTATTGTTATTGTTATTTCTTATTGTTATTGCTATTTCTTATTGTTATTGTTATTTCTTATTGTCATTGTTATTTCTTATTGTTATTGTCCTTCCTTATTGTTATTGTTATTTCTTATTGTTATTGTTATTTCTTATTGTTAATGTTATTTCTTATTGTTATTGTTATTTCTTATTGTTATTGTTATTGTTATTGTTATTTCTTATTGTTATTGTTATTTCTTATTGTTATTGTTATTTCTTATTGTTATTGATATTTCTTATTGTTATTGTTATTCCTTATTATTATTGTTATTGTTATTTCTTATTGTTATTGTTATTTCTTATTGTTAATGTTATTTCTTATTGTTATTGTTATTTCTTATTGTTATTGTTATTTCTTATTGATATTGTTATTTCCTTTTGTTATTGTTATTTTTTATTGATATTGTTATTTCTTATTGTTTTTTCTTATTGTTATTGTTATTTCTTATTGTTATTGTTATTTCTTATTGATATTATTATTTCTTATTGTTATTGTTATTTCTTATTGTTATTGTTATTTTATATTGTTATTGTTATTTCTTATTGTTATTTCTTATTTTTTATTGTTATTTCGTATTGTTATTGTTATTTCTTATTCTTATTGTTATTTATTTTTGTTATTGTTATTTTTTATTGATATTGTTATTTCTTATTGTTTTTTCTTATTGTTATTGTTATTTCTTATTGTTATTTCTTATTGTTATTGTTATTTCTTATTGTTATTGTTATTTCTTATTGTTATTGTTATTTCTTATTGTTATTGTTATTTCTTATTTTTTATTGTTATTTGTTATTGTTATTGTTATTTCTTATTGTTA
The DNA here is from genome assembly GCA_963969525.1 of Ontholestes murinus. Lineage (NCBI taxonomy): Eukaryota > Metazoa > Arthropoda > Insecta > Coleoptera > Staphylinidae > Ontholestes > Ontholestes murinus. The sequence goes on from CAXAKX010001083.1 coordinate 36,789, forward strand.
TTGTTATTTCTTATTGTTATTGTTATTTATTATTGTTATTGTTATTTCCTATTGTTATTGTTATTACTTTTTGTTATTGTTATTTCTTATTGGTATTGTTATTTCTTATTGTTATTGTTATTGTTATTTCTTATTGTTATTGTTAATTCTTATTGTTAATGTTATTTCTTATTGTTAATGTTATTTCTTATTGTTATTGTTATTTCTTATTGTTAATGTTATTTCCTATTGTTATTTCTTATAGTTATTTCTTATTGTTATTGTTATTTCTTACTGTTATTGTTATTTCTTATTGTTATTGTTATTTCTTATTGATATTGTTATTTCTTATTGATATTGTTATTTCTTATTGTTATTGTTATTTTTTATTGTTATTGTTATTGTTATTACTTATTGGTATTGTTATTTCTTATTGTTATTATTATTGTTATTTCTTATTGTTATTGTTATTTCTTATTGTTATTGTTATTTCTTATTGTAATTGTTATTTCTTATTGTTATTGTTATTTCTTAGTGATATTGTTATTTCTTATTGTTATTGTTATTTCTTATTGTTATTGTTATTTCTTATTGTTATTGTTATTTCTTACTGTTATTGTTATTTCTTATTGTTATTGTTATTTCTTATTGATATTGTTATTTCTTATTGATATTGTTATTTCTTATTGTTATTGTTATTTTTTATTGTTATTGTTATTGTTATTACTTATTGGTATTGTTATTTCTTATTGTTATTATTATTGTTATTTCTTATTGTTATTGTTATTTCTTATTGTTATTGTTATTTCTTATTGTAATTGTTATTTCTTATTGTTATTGTTATTTCTTATTGTTATTGTTATTTATTATTGTTATTGTTATTTCCTATTGTTATTGTTATTACTTTTTGTTATTGTTATTTCTTATTGTTATTGTTATTGTTATTTCTTATTGGTATTGTTATTTCTTATTGTTATTGTTATTGTTATTTCTTATTGTTATTGTTAATTCTTATTGTTAATGTTATTTTTTATTGTTAATGTTATTTCTTATTGTTATTGTTATTTCTTATTGTTAATGTTATTTCCTATTGTTATTTCTTATAGTTATTTCTTATTGTTATTGTTATTTCTTACTGTTATTGTTATTTCTTATTGTTATTGTTATTTCTTATTGATATTGTTATTTCTTATTGATATTGTTATTTCTTATTGTTATTGTTATTTTTTATTGTTATTGTTATTGTTATTTCTTATAGTTATTGGTATTTTTTATTGTTATTGTTATTGTTATTTCTTATTGTTATTGTTATTTATTATTGTTATTGTTATTTCCTATTGTTATTGTTATTTCTTATTGTTATTGTTATTTCTTATTGTTATTGTTATTTCTTATTGTTATTGTTATTTCTTATTGTTATTGTTATTTCTTATTGTTATTGTTATTTCCTATTGTTATTGTTATTTCCTATTGTTAATGTTATTTCCTATTGTTATTGTTATTTCTTATTGTTATTTCTTATTGTTATTTCTTATAGTTATTTCTTATTGTTATTGTTATTTCTTATTGATATTGTTATTTCTTATTGTTATTGTTATTTTTTATTGTTATTTCTTATTGTTATTGGTATTTTTTATTGTTATTGTTATTGTTATTTCTTATTGTTATTGTTATTTCCTATTGTTATAGTTATTACTTATTGTTATTGTTATTTCTTATTGTTATTGATATTTCTTATTGTTATTGTTATTTCTTATTGTTATTGCTATTTCTTATTGTTATTGTTATTTCTTATTGTCATTGTTATTTCTTATTGTTATTGTCCTTCCTTATTGTTATTGTTATTTCTTATTGTTATTGTTATTTCTTATTCTTAATGTTATTTCTTATTGTTACTGTTATTTCTTATTGTTATTGTTATTTCTTATTGTTATTGTTATTTCTTATGGTTATTGTTATTTCTTATTGTTATTGTTATTTCTTATTGTTAATGTTATTTCTTATTGTTTTTGTTATTTCTTATTGATATTGTTATTTCTTATTGTTATTGTTATTGTTATTTCTTATTGATATTGTTATTTCTTATTGTTATTGTTATTTTTTATTGTTATTTCTTATTGTTATTGTTATTGTTATTTCTTATTGTTATTGGTATTTCTTATTGTTATAGTTATTACTTATTGTTATTGTTATTTCTTATTGTTATTGATATTTCTTATTGTTATTATTATTTCTTATTGTTATTGCTATTTCTTATTGTTATTGTTATTTCTTATTGTCATTGTTATTTCTTATTGTTATTGTCCTTCCTTATTGTTATTGTTATTTCTTATTGTTATTGTTATTACTTATTGTTATTGTTATTTCTTATTGTTATTGTTATTTCGTATGGTTATTGTTATTTCTTATTGTTATTGTTATTTCTTATTGTTAATGTTATTTCTTATTGTTATTTCTTATTGTTATTGTTATTTCTTATTGTTATTGTTATTTCTTATTGTTATTGTTATTGTTATTTCTTATTGTTATTATTATTTCTTATTGTTATTGCTATTTCTTATTGTTATTGTTATTTCTTATTGTCATTGTTATTGTTCTTCCTTATTGTTATTGTTATTTCTTATTGTTATTGTTATTTCTCATTTTTATTGTTATTTCTTATTGTTACTGTTATTTCTTATTGTTATTGTTATTTCTTTTTGTTATTGTTATTTCTTATTGTTATTGGTATTTCTTATTGTTATTGTTATTCCTTATTGTTATTGTTATTCCTTATTGTTATTGTTATTCCTTATTGTTATTGTTATTTATTATTGTTATTGTTATTTCTTATTGTTATTGTTATTTCTTATTTTTATTGTTATTCCTTATTGATATTGTTATTTCTTATTCTTATTGTTATTTTTTACTGTTATTGTTATTGTTATTTGTTATTTCTTATTGATATTGTTATTTCGTATGGTTATTGTTATTTCTTATTGTTATTGTTATTTCTTATTGTTAATGTTATTTCTTATTGTTATTTCTTATTGTTATTGTTATTTCTTATTGTTATTGTTATTGTTATTGTTATTGTTATTTCTTATTGTTATTGTTATTTCTTATTGTTATTGTTATTTCTTATTGTTATTGATATTTCTTATTGTTATTGTTATTCCTTATTATTATTGTTATTTATTATTGTTATTGTTATTTCTTATTGTTATTGTTATTTCTTATTGTTAATGTTATTTCTTATTGTTATTGTTATTTCTTATTGTTATTGTTATTTCTTATTGATATTGTTATTTCCTTTTGTTATTGTTATTTTTTATTGATATTGTTATTTCTTATTGTTTTTTCTTATTGTTATTGTTATTTCTTATTGTTATTGTTATTTCTTATTGATATTATTATTTCTTATTGTTATTGTTATTTCTTATTGTTATTGTTATTTTATATTGTTATTGTTATTTCTTATTGTTATTGTTATTTCTTATTGTTATTTCTTATTTTTTATTGTTATTTCTTATTGTTATTGTTATTTCTTATTCTTATTGTTATTTATTTTTGTTATTGTTATTTTTTATTGATATTGTTATTTCTTATTGTTTTTTCTTATTGTTATTGTTATTTCTTATTGTTATTTCTTATTGTTATTGTTATTTCTTATTGTTATTGTTATTTCTTATTGTTATTGTTATTTCTTATTGTTATTGTTATTTCTTATTGTTATTGTTATTTCTTATTTTTTATTGTTATTTGTTATTGTTATTGTTATTTCTTATTGTTATTGTTATTTCTTATTGTTATTGTTATTTATTATTGTTATTGTTATTTCCTATTGTTATTGTTATTACTTTTTGTTATTGTTATTTCTTATTGGTATTGTTATTTCTTATTGTTATTGTTATTGTTATTTCTTATTGTTATTGTTAATTCTTATTGTTAATGTTATTTCTTATTGTTAATGTTATTTCTTATTGTTATTGTTATTTCTTATTGTTAATGTTATTTCCTATTGTTATTTCTTATAGTTATTTCTTATTGTTATTGTTATTTCTTACTGTTATTGTTATTTCTTATTGTTATTGTTATTTCTTATTGATATTGTTATTTCTTATTGATATTGTTATTTCTTATTGTTATTGTTATTTTTTATTGTTATTGTTATTGTTATTTCTTATAGTTATTGGTATTTTTTATTGTTATTGTTATTGTTATTTCTTATTGTTATTGTTATTTATTATTGTTATTGTTATTTCCTATTGTTATTGTTATTTCTTATTGTTATTGTTATTTCTTATTGTTATTGTTATTTCTTATTGTTATTGTTATTTCTTATTGTTATTGTTATTTCCTATTGTTATTGTTATTTCCTATTGTTAATGTTATTTCCTATTGTTATTGTTATTTCTTATTGTTATTGTTATTTCTTATTGGTATTGTTATTTCTTATTGTTATTGTTATTGTTATTTCTTATTGTTATTGTTATTTCTTATTGTAAATGTTATTTCTTATTGTTAATGTTATTTCTTATTGTTATTGTTATTTCTTATTGTTAATGTTATTTCGTATTGTTATTTCTTATTGTTATTGTTATTTCTTATAGTTATTTCTTATTGTTATTGTTATTTCTTATTGTTATTGTTATTTCTTATTGATATTGTTATTTCTTATTGTTATTGTTATTTTTTATTGTTATTTCTTATTGTTATTGGTATTTTTTATTGTTATTGTTATTTTTTATTGTTATTGTTATTTCTTATTGTTATTGTTATTTCTTATTGTTATTGTTATTTCTTATTGTTATTGGTATTTCTTATTGTTATAGTTATTACTTATTGTTATTGTTATTTCTTATTGTTATTGATATTTCTTATTGTTATTGATATTTCTTATTGTTATTTCTTATTGTTATTGCTATTTCTTATTGTTATTGTTATTTCTTATTGTCATTGTTATTTCTTATTGTTATTGTCCTTCCTTATTGTTATTGTTATTGTTATTTCTTATTGATACTGTTATTTCTTATTGTTATTGTTATTTTTTATTGTTAATGTTATTTCTTATTGTTATTGTTATTTCCTATTGTTATTTCTTATTGTTATTGTTATTTCTTTTTATTATTCTTATTTCTTATTGTTATTGGTATTTCTTATTGTTATTGTTATAGTTATTCCTTATTGTTATTGCTATTTCCTATTGTTATTGTTATTTCCTATTGTTATTGTTATTGTTATTGTTATTTCTTATTGGTATTGTTATTTCTTATTGTTATTGTTATTGTTATTTCTTATTGTTATTGTTATTTCTTATTGTAAATGTTATTTCTTATTGTTAATGTTATTTCTTATTGTTATTGTTATTTCTTATTGTTAATGTTATTTCTTATTGTTATTTCTTATTGTTATTTCTTATAGTTATTTCTTATTGTTATTGTTATTTCTTATTGTTATTTCTTATTGATATTGTTATTTCTTATTGTTATTGTTATTTTTTATTGTTATTTCTTATTGTTATTGGTATTTTTTATTGTTATTGTTATTTTTTATTGTTATTGTTATTTCTTATTGTTATTGTTATTGTTATTGTTATTTCTTATTGTTATTGTTATTTCTTATTGTTATTGGTATTTCTTATTGTTATAGTTATTACTTATTGTTATTGTTATTTCTTATTGTTATTGATATTTCTTATTGTTATTGTTATTTCTTATTGTTATTGCTATTTCTTATTGTTATTGTTATTTCTTTTTGTTATTGTTATTTCTTATTGTTATTGGTATTTCTTATTGTTATTGTTATTGTTATTCCTTATTGTTATTGTTATTCCTTATTGTTATTGTTATTCCTTATTGTTATTGTTATTTATTATTGTTATTGTTATTTCTTATTGTTATTGTTATTTCTTATTTTTATTGTTATTCCTTATTGATATTGTTATTTCTTATTCTTATTGTTATTTTTTACTGTTATTGTTATTGTTATTTCTTATTGTTATTGTTATTTCTTATTGTTATTTCTTATTGATATTGTTATTTCGTATGGTTATTGTTATTTCTTATTGTTATTGTTATTTCTTATTGTTAATGTTATTTCTTATTGTTATTTCTTATTGTTATTGTTATTTCTTATTGTTATTGTTATTGTTATTGTTATTTCTTATTGTTATTGTTATTTCTTATTGTTATTGATATTTCTTATTATTATTGTTATTCCTTATTATTATTGTTATTGTTATTTCTTATTGTTATTGTTATTTCTTATTGTTAATGTTATTTCTTATTGTTATTGTTTTTTCTTATTGTTATTGTTATTTCTTATTGTTATTGTTATTTCTTATTGTTATTGTTATTTCTTATTGTTATTGTTATTTCTTATTGTTATTGTTATTTCTTATTGTTATTGTTATTTCTTATTTTTTATTGTTATTTGTTATTGTTATTGTTATTTCTTATTGTTATTGTTATTTCTTATTGTTATTGTTATTTATTATTGTTATTGTTATTTCCTATTGTTATTGTTATTACTTTTTGTTATTGTTATTTCTTATTGTTATTGTTATTGTTATTTCTTATTGGTATTGTTATTTCTTATTGTTATTGTTATTGTTATTTCTTATTGTTATTGTTAATTCTTATTGTTAATGTTATTTTTTATTGTTAATGTTATTTCTTATTGTTATTGTTATTTCTTATTGTTAATGTTATTTCCTATTGTTATTTCTTATAGTTATTTCTTATTGTTATTGTTATTTCTTACTGTTATTGTTATTTCTTATTGTTATTGTTATTTCTTATTGATATTGTTATTTCTTATTGATATTGTTATTTCTTATTGTTATTGTTATTTTTTATTGTTATTGTTATTGTTATTTCTTATAGTTATTGGTATTTTTTATTGTTATTGTTATTGTTATTTCTTATTGTTATTGTTATTTATTATTGTTATTGTTATTTCCTATTGTTATTGTTATTTCTTATTGTCATTGTTATTTCTTATTGTTATTGTTATTTCTTATTGTTATTGTTATTTCTTATTGTTATTGTTATTTCTTATTGTTATTGTTATTTCCTATTGTTATTGTTATTTCCTATTGTTAATGTTATTTCCTATTGTTATTGTTATTTCTTATTGTTATTGTTATTTCTTATTGGTATTGTTATTTCTTATTGTTATTGTTATTGTTATTTCTTATTGTTATTGTTATTTCTTATTGTAAATGTTATTTCTTATTGTTAATGTTATTTCTTATTGTTATTGTTATTTCTTATTGTTAATGTTATTTCGTATTGTTATTTCTTATTGTTATTGTTATTTCTTATAGTTATTTCTTATTGTTATTGTTATTTCTTATTGTTATTGTTATTTCTTATTGATATTGTTATTTCTTATTGTTATTGTTATTTTTTATTGTTATTTCTTATTGTTATTGGTATTTTTTATTGTTATTGTTATTTTTTATTGTTATTGTTATTTCTTATTGTTATTGTTATTTCTTATTGTTATTGTTATTTCTTATTGTTATTGGTATTTCTTATTGTTATAGTTATTACTTATTGCTATTTCTTATTGTTATTGATATTTCTTATTGTTATTGATATTTCTTATTGTTATTGTTATTTCTTATTGTTATTGCTATTTCTTATTGTTATTGTTATTTCTTATTGTCATTGTTATTTCTTATTGTTATTGTCCTTCCTTATTGTTATTGTTATTGTTATTTCTTATTGATACTGTTATTTCTTATTGTTATTGTTATTTTTTATTGTTAATGTTATTTCTTATTGTTATTGTTATTTCCTATTGTTATTTCTTATTGTTATTGTTATTTCTTTTTGTTATTCTTATTTCTTATTGTTATTGGTATTTCTTATTGTTATTGTTATAGTTATTCCTTATTGTTATTGTTATTTCTTATTGTTATTGTTATTTCTTATTGATATTGCTATTTTTTATTGTTATTGTTATTTCTTATTGTTATTTTTTATTGTTATTGTTATTTCTTATTGTTATTGTTATTTCTTATTGTTATTGTTATTGTTATTTCTTATTGTTATTGTTATTTCTTATTGTTATTGTTATTTCTTATTGTTATTGTTATTTCTTATTGTTATTGCTATTTCTTATTGTTATTGTTATTTCTTATTGTCATTGTTATTTCTTATTGTTATTGTTCTTCGTTATTGTTATTGTTATTTCTTATTGTTATTGTTATTTCTTATTCTTATTGTTATTTCTTATTGTTACTGTTATTTCTTATTGTTATTGTTATTTCTTATTGTTATTGTTATTTCTTATTGTTATTGTTATTTCTTATGGTTATTGTTATTTCTTATTGTTATTGTTATTTCTTATTGTTATAGTTATTTATTATTGTTATTGTTATTTCTTATTGATATTGTTATTTCTTTTTGTTATTGTTATTTCTTATTGTTATTGTTATTTCTTATTGTTATTGTTATTTTTTATTGTTATTGTTATTTATTATTGTTATTGTTATTTCTTATTGTTATTTCTTATTGTTATTGTTATTTCTTATTGTTATTTCTTATAGTTATTGTTATTTCTTATTGTTTTTGTTATTTCCTATTGTTATTGTTATTTCTTATTGTTATTTCCTATTGTTATTGTTATTTATTTTTGTTATTTTTATTTCTTATTGTTATTCTTATTGTTATTACTTATTGGTATTGTTATTTCTTATTGTTATTATTATTGTTATTTCTTATTGTTATTGTTATTTCTTATTGTTATTGTTATTTCTTATTGTTATTGTTATTTCTTATTGTTATTGTTATTTCTTAGTGATATTGTTATTTCTTATTGTTATTGTTATTTCTTATTGTTATTGTTATTTTTTATTGTTATTGTTATTTCTTATTGTTATTGTTATTTCTTATTGTTATTGTTATTTCCTATTGTTATTGTTATTGTTCTTTCTTATTGTTATTGTTATTTCTTATTGTTATTGTTATTACTTATTGTTATTGTTATTTCTTATTGTTATTGTTATTTCGTGTGGTTATTGTTATTTCTTATTGTTAATGTTATTTCTTATTGTTATTTCTTATTGTTATTGTTATTTCTTATTGTTATTATTATTTCTTATTGTTATTGCTATTTCTTATTGTTATTGTTATTTCTTATTGTTATTGTTATTTCTTATTTTTATTGTTATTTCTTATTGTTACTGTTATTTCTTATTGTTATTGCTATTTCTTATTGTTATTGTTACTTCTTATTGTCATTGTTATTTCTTATTGTTATTGTTCTTCCTTATTGTTATTGTTACTTCTTATTGTTATTGTTATTTCTTATTCTTATTGTTATTTCTTATTGTTACTGTTATTTCTTATTGTTATTGTTATTTCTTATTGTTATTGTTATTTCTTATTTTTATTGGTATTTCTTATTGTTATTGTTATTGTTATTCCTTATTGTTATTGTTATTTCTTATTGTTATTGTTATTTCTTATTGTTAATGTTATTTCTTAGTGTTAATGTTATTTCTTATTGGTATTGTTATTCCTTATTGATATTGTTATTTCTTATTGTTATTGTTATTTTTTATTGTTATTGTTATTTTTATTTCTTATTGTTATTGTTATTTCTTATTGTTAATGTTATTTCCTATTGTTATTTCTTATAGTTATTTCTTATTGTTATTGTTATTTCTTACTGTTATTGTTATTTCTTATTGTTATTGTTATTTCTTATTGATATTGTTATTTCTTATTGATATTGTTATTTCTTATTGTTATTGTTATTTTTTATTGTTATTGTTATTGTTATTTCTTATAGTTATTGGTATTTTTTATTGTTATTGTTATTGTTATTTCTTATTGTTATTGTTATTTATTATTGTTATTGTTATTTCCTATTGTTATTGTTATTTCTTATTGTCATTGTTATTTCTTATTGTTATTGTTATTTCTTATTGTTATTGTTATTTCTTATTGTTATTGTTATTTCTTATTGTTATTGTTATTTCCTATTGTTATTGTTATTTCCTATTGTTAATGTTATTTCCTATTGTTATTGTTATTTCTTATTGTTATTGTTATTTCTTATTGGTATTGTTATTTCTTATTGTTATTGTTATTGTTATTTCTTATTGTTATTGTTATTTCTTATTGTAAATGTTATTTCTTATTGTTAATGTTATTTCTTATTGTTATTGTTATTTCTTATTGTTAATGTTATTTCGTATTGTTATTTCTTATTGTTATTGTTATTTCTTATAGTTATTTCTTATTGTTATTGTTATTTCTTATTGTTATTGTTATTTCTTATTGATATTGTTATTTCTTATTGTTATTGTTATTTTTTATTGTTATTTCTTATTGTTATTGGTATTTTTTATTGTTATTGTTATTTTTTATTGTTATTGTTATTTCTTATTGTTATTGTTATTTCTTATTGTTATTGTTATTTCTTATTGTTATTGGTATTTCTTATTGTTATAGTTATTACTTATTGCTATTTCTTATTGTTATTGATATTTCTTATTGTTATTGATATTTCTTATTGTTATTGTTATTTCTTATTGTTATTGCTATTTCTTATTGTTATTGTTATTTCTTATTGTCATTGTTATTTCTTATTGTTATTGTCCTTCCTTATTGTTATTGTTATTGTTATTTCTTATTGATACTGTTATTTCTTATTGTTATTGTTATTTTTTATTGTTAATGTTATTTCTTATTGTTATTGTTATTTCCTATTGTTATTTCTTATTGTTATTGTTATTTCTTTTTGTTATTCTTATTTCTTATTGTTATTGGTATTTCTTATTGTTATTGTTATAGTTATTCCTTATTGTTATTGTTATTTCTTATTGTTATTGTTATTTCTTATTGATATTGCTATTTTTTATTGTTATTGTTATTTCTTATTGTTATTTTTTATTGTTATTGTTATTTCTTATTGTTATTGTTATTTCTTATTGTTATTGTTATTGTTATTTCTTATTGTTATTGTTATTTCTTATTGTTATTGTTATTTCTTATTGTTATTGTTATTTCTTATTGTTATTGCTATTTCTTATTGTTATTGTTATTTCTTATTGTCATTGTTATTTCTTATTGTTATTGTTCTTCGTTATTGTTATTGTTATTTCTTATTGTTATTGTTATTTCTTATTCTTATTGTTATTTCTTATTGTTACTGTTATTTCTTATTGTTATTGTTATTTCTTATTGTTATTGTTATTTCTTATTGTTATTGTTATTTCTTATGGTTATTGTTATTTCTTATTGTTATTGTTATTTCTTATTGTTATAGTTATTTATTATTGTTATTGTTATTTCTTATTGATATTGTTATTTCTTTTTGTTATTGTTATTTCTTATTGTTATTGTTATTTCTTATTGTTATTGTTATTTTTTATTGTTATTGTTATTTATTATTGTTATTGTTATTTCTTATTGTTATTTCTTATTGTTATTGTTATTTCTTATTGTTATTTCTTATAGTTATTGTTATTTCTTATTGTTTTTGTTATTTCCTATTGTTATTGTTATTTCTTATTGTTATTTCCTATTGTTATTGTTATTTATTTTTGTTATTTTTATTTCTTATTGTTATTCTTATTGTTATTACTTATTGGTATTGTTATTTCTTATTGTTATTATTATTGTTATTTCTTATTGTTATTGTTATTTCTTATTGTTATTGTTATTTCTTATTGTTATTGTTATTTCTTATTGTTATTGTTATTTCTTAGTGATATTGTTATTTCTTATTGTTATTGTTATTTCTTATTGTTATTGTTATTTTTTATTGTTATTGTTATTTCTTATTGTTATTGTTATTTCTTATTGTTATTGTTATTTCCTATTGTTATTGTTATTGTTCTTTCTTATTGTTATTGTTATTTCTTATTGTTATTGTTATTACTTATTGTTATTGTTATTTCTTATTGTTATTGTTATTTCGTGTGGTTATTGTTATTTCTTATTGTTAATGTTATTTCTTATTGTTATTTCTTATTGTTATTGTTATTTCTTATTGTTATTATTATTTCTTATTGTTATTGCTATTTCTTATTGTTATTGTTATTTCTTATTGTTATTGTTATTTCTTATTTTTATTGTTATTTCTTATTGTTACTGTTATTTCTTATTGTTATTGCTATTTCTTATTGTTATTGTTACTTCTTATTGTCATTGTTATTTCTTATTGTTATTGTTCTTCCTTATTGTTATTGTTACTTCTTATTGTTATTGTTATTTCTTATTCTTATTGTTATTTCTTATTGTTACTGTTATTTCTTATTGTTATTGTTATTTCTTATTGTTATTGTTATTTCTTATTGTTATTGCTATTTCTTATTGTTATTGTTATTTTTATTACTTATTGGTATTGTTATTTCTTATTGTTATTGTTATTTCTTATTCTTATTGTTATTTCTTATTCTTATTGTTATTTCTTATTGTTATTGTTATTTCTTAGTGATATTGTTATTTCTTATTGTTATTTCTTATTGTTATTGTTATTTTTTATTAATATTGTTATTTCTTATTGTTATTGTTATTTCTTATTCTTATTGTTATTTCCTATTGTTATTGTTATTGTTCTTTCTTATTGTTATTTCTTATTGTTATTGTTATTTCTTATTGTTATTGTTATTTCGTATGGTTATTGTTATTTCTTATTGTTATTGTTAATGTTATTTCTTATTGTTATTTCTTATTGTTATTGTTATTTCTAATTGTTATTGTTATTGTTATTTCTTATTGTTATTGTTATTTCTTATTGTTATTGTTATTTCTTATTAATATTGTTATTTCTTATTGTTATTGTTATTTTTTATTGTTATTGTTATTTTTATTGTTATTGTTATTTCTTATTGTTATTGTTATTTCTTATTGTTATTGTTATTTCTTATTGTTATTGTTATTTCTTATTGTTATTGTTATTTCTTATTGTTATTGTTATTTCTTATTGTTATTGTTATTTCTTATTGTTATTGTTCTTCCTTATTGTTATTGTTATTTCTTATTCTTATTGTTATTTCTTATTGTTACTGTTATTTCTTATTGTTATTGTTATTTCTTATGTTTATTGTTATTTCTTATTGTTATTGTTATTTATTATTGTTATTGTTATTGTTATTTCTTATTGTTATTGTTATTTCCAATTGTTATTGTTATTTCTTTTTGTTATTGTTATTTCTTATTGTTATTGTTATTTTTTATTGTTATTGTTATTTTTATTGTTATTGTTATTTCTTATTATTATTGTTATTTCTTATTGTTATTGTTATTTCTTATTGTTATTGTTATTTATTATTGTTATTGTTATTTCCAATTGTTATCGTTATTTCTTATTGTTATTGTTATTTCTTATTGTTATTGTTATTTCCTATTGTTATTGTTATTTCTTATTTTTATTGTTATTTCTTATTGTTATTGTTATTTCCTATTGTTATTGTTATTTCTTTTTTTTATTTTTATTTCTTATTGTTTTTGTTATTGTTATTACTTATTGGTATTGTTATTTCTTATTGTTATTGTTAGTGTTATTGTTATTTCTTATTGTAATTGTTATTTCATATTGTTATTGTTATTTCTTATTGTTATTGTTATTTCTTATTGTTATTGTTATTTCATATTGTTATTGTTATTTCTTATTTTTTATTGTTATTTGTTATTGTTATTTCTTATTCTTATTGTTATTTCCTATTGTTATTGTTATTTCTTTTTGTTATTGTTATTTCTTATTGTTATTGTTATTGTTATTTCTTATTGGTATTGTTATTTCTTATTGTTATTGTTATTGTTATTTCTTATTGTTATTGTTAATTCTTATTGTTAATGTTATTTCTTATTGTTAATGTTATTTCTTATTGTTATTGTTATTTCTTATTGTTATTTCTTATTGTTATTGTTATTTCTTATTGTTATTGTTATTTCTTATTGTTATTGTTATTTCTTATTTTTATTGTTATTTCTTATTAATATTGTTATTTCTTATTGTTATTGTTATTTCTTATTTTTAATGTTATTACTAATTGTTATTTCCTATTGTTATTGTTATTTCTTTTTTTTATTGTTATTTCTTATTGTTATTCTTATTGTTATTCCTTATTGTTATTGTTATTTATGATTGTTATTGTTATTTCTTATTGTTATTGTTATTTCTTATTGTTAATGTTATTTCTTATTGTTAATGTTATTTCTTATTGTTATTGTTATTTCTTATTGATATTGTTATTTCTTTTTGTTATTGTTATTTTTTATTGATATTGTTATTTCTTATTGTTTTTTCTTATTGTTATTGTTATTTCTTATTGTTATTACTATTTCTTATTGTTATTGTTATTTCTTATTGTTATTGTTATTTCTTATTGTTATTGTTATTACTTATTGTTATTGCTATTTCATATTGTTATTGTTATTTCTTATTGTTATTGTTATTTCTTATTTTTTATTGTTATTTGTTATTGTTATTGTTATTTCTTATTGTTATTCTTATTTATTATTGTTATTGTTATTTCCTATTGTTATTGTTATTTCTTTTTGTTATTGTTATTTCTTATTGTTATTGTTATTGTTATTTCTTATTGGTATTGTTATTTCTTATTGTTATTGTTATTGATATTTCTTATTGTTATTGTTATTTCTTATAGTTATTTCTTATTGTTATTGTTATATCTTATTGATATTGTTATTTCTTATTGTTATTGTTATTTCTAATTGTTATTTCCTATTGTTATCGTTATTTCTTTTTGTTATTGGTATTTCTTATTGTTATTGTTATTTCTTATTGTTATTGTTATTTCTTATTGTTATTGCTATTTCTTATTGTTATTGTTATTTCTTATTGTTCTTCCTTATTATTATTGTTATTTCTTATTGTTATTGTTATTTCTTATTCTTATTGTTATTTCTTATTGTTACTGTTATTTCTTATTGTTATTGTTATTTCTTATTGTTATTGTTATTTCTTATGATTATTGTTATTTCTTATTGTTATTGTTATTTCTTATTGTTATTGTTATTTCTTATTGTTATTGTTATTTATTATTGTTATTGTTATTTCTTATTGTTATTGTTATTTCCAATTGTTATTGTTATTTCTTTTTGTTATTGTTATTTCTTATTGTTATTTCTTATTGTTATGGTTATTTTTTATTGTTATTGTTATTTTTTATTGTTATTGTTATTTCTTATTATTATTGTTATTTCTTATTGTTATTGTTATTTCTTATTGTTATTGTTATTTATTATTGTTATTGTTATTTCCTATTGTTATTGTTATTTCTTATTGTTATTGTTATTTCTTATTGTTATTGTTATTTCCTATTGTTATTGTTATTTCTTATTGTTATTGTTATTGTTATTTCTTATTGGTATTGTTATTTCTTATTGTTATTTCTTATTGTTATTGTTATTTCTTATTGTTATTGTTATTTCTTATTGTTATTTCTTATTGTTATTGTTATTTCTTATTGTTATTGTTATTTCTTATTGTTATTGTTATTTTTTATTGTTATTGTTATTTCTTATTGTTATTGTTATTTCTTATTGATATTGTTATTTCTTATTGTTATTGTTATTTTTTATTGTTATTGTTATTTTTTATTGTTATTTCTTATTGTTATTGTTATTTCTTATTGTTATTGTTATTTCTTATTGTTATTGTTATTTCTTATAGTTATTGTTTTTTTTATTGTTATTGTTATTTCTTATTGTTATTGTTATTTCATATTGTTATTGTTATTTCTTATTGTTATTGTTATTTCTTATAGTTATTGTTTTTTTTATTGTTATTGTTATTTCTTATTGTTATTGTTATTTCATATTGTTATTGTTATTTCTTATTGTTATTGTTATTTCTTATTGTTATTGTTATTTCTTATTGTTATTGTTATTTCTTATTGTTATTGTTATTTCTTATTTTTTATTGTTATTTGTTATTGTTATTGTTATTTCTTATTGTTATTGTTATTTATTATTGTTATTGTTATTTCCTATTGTTATTGTTATTTCTTTTTGTTATTGTTATTTCTTATTGTTATTGTTATTTCTTATTGTTATTGTTATTTCTTATTTTTTATTGTTATTTGTTATTGTTATTGTTATTTCTTATTGTTATTGTTATTTATTATAGTTATTGTTTTTTTTATTGTTATTGTTATTTCTTATTGTTATTTCTTATTGTTATTGTTATTTCTTATTGATATTGTTATTTCTTTTTGTTATTGTTATTTCTTATTGTTATTGTTATTTCTTATTGATATTGTTATTTCTTTTTGTTATTGTTATTTCTTATTGTTATTTTTATTTCTTATTGTTATTGTTATTTCTTATAGTTATTGTTTTTTTTATTGTTATTGTTATTTCTTATTGTTATTGTTATTTCATATTGTTATTGTTATTTCTTATTGTTATTGTTATTTCTTATTGTTATTGTTATTTCTTATTGTTATTGTTATTTCTTATTTTTTATTGTTATTTGTTATTGTTATTGTTATTTCTTATTGTTATTGTTATTTATTATTGTTATTGTTATTTCCTATTGTTATTGTTATTTCTTATTGTTATTGTTATTGTTATTTCTTATTGTTATTGTTATTTCTTATTTTTTATTGTTATTTGTTATTGTTATTGTTATTTCTTATTGTTATTGTTATTTATTATTGTTATTGTTATTTCCTATTGTTATTGTTATTTCTTTTTGTTATTGTTATTTCTTATTGTTATTGTTATTGTTATTTCTTATTGGTATTGTTATTTCTTATTGTTATTGTTATTGTTATTTCTTATTGTTATTGTTAATTCTTATTGTTAATGTTATTTCTTATTGTTAATGTTATTTCTTATTGTTATTGTTATTTCTTATTGGTAATGTTATTTCTTATTGTTATTTCTTATTGTTATTGTTATTTCTTATTGTTATTGTTATTTCATATTGTTATTGTTATTTCTTATTGTTATTGTTATTTCTTATTGTTATTGTTATTTCTTTTTGTTATTGTTATTTCTTATAGTTATTTCTTATTGTTATTGTTATTTCTTATTGTTATTGTTATTTCTTATTGTTATTGTTATTTCTTATTGATATTGTTATTTTTTATTGTTATTGTTATTTCTTATTGTTATTGTTATTTTTTATTGTTATTGTTATTTCTTATTGTTATTGTTATTGTTATTTCTTATTGTTATTGGTATTTCTTATTGTTATTGTTATTTCTTATTGTTATTGTTATTTCTTATTGTTATTTTTATTTCTTATTGTTATTGTTATTTCTTATTGTTACTGCTATTTCTTATTGTTATTGTTATTTCTTATTGTCATTGTTATTTCTTATTGTTATTGTTCTTCCTTATTGTTATTATTATTTCTTATTGTTATTGTTATTTCTTATTCTTATTGTTATTTCTTATTGTTACTGTTATTTCTTATTGTTATTGTTATTTCTTATTGTTATTGTTATTTCTTATGGTTATTGTTATTTCTTATTGTTAATGTTATTTCTTATTATTATTGTTATTTCTTATTGTTATTGTTCTTCCTTATTGTTATTGTTATTTCTTATTGTTATTGTTATTTCTTATGGTTATTGTTAATTCTTATTGTTATTGTTATTTCTTATTGTTATTGTTATTTCTTATTGTTATTGTTATTTCTTATTGATATTGTTATTTCTTATTGTTATTGTTATTTTTTATTGTTATTGTTCTTTCTTATTGTTATTGTTAGTTTCTATTGTTATTTCTTATTGTTATTGTTATTTCTTATTGTTATTGTTATTTCTTTTTGTTATTGTTATTTCTTATTGTTATTGGTATTTCTTATTGTTATTGTTATTGTTAATCCTTATTGTTATTGTTATTTATTATTGTTATTGTTATTTCTTATTGTTATTGTTATTTCTTATTGTTAATGTTATTTCTTATTGTTATTGTTATTCCTTAATGATATTGTTATTTCTTATTGTTATTGTTATTGTTATTTCTTATTGTTGTTTCTTATTGTTATTTCTTATTGTTATTGCTATTTCTTATTGTTATTGTTATTTCTTATTGTTATTGTTATTTCTTATTGCTATTGTTATTTCTTATTGATATTGTTATTTCTTATTGTTATTGTTATTCCTTATTGGTATTTTTTATTGTTATTGTTATTTCTTATTGTTATTGTTATTGTTATTTCTTATTGTTATTGTTATTTCTTATTGTTATTGTTATTTCTTATTGTTATTGTTATTTCTTATTGATATTGTTATTTCTTTTTGTTATTGTTATTTTTTTTTGATATTGTTATTTCTTATTGTTATTGTTATTTCTTATTGTTACTGTTATTTCTTATTGTTATTGTTATTTCTTATTGTTATTGTTATTACTTATTGTTATTGTTATTTCATATTGTTATTGTTATTTCCTAGTGTTATTGTTATTTCTTATTTTTTATTGTTATTTGTTATTGTTATTGTTATTTCTTATTGTTATTCTTATTTATTATTGTTATTGTTATTTCCTATTGTTATTGTTATTTCTTTTTGTTATTGCTATTTCTTATTGTTATTGTTATTGTTATTTCTTATTGGTATTGTTATTTCTTATTGTTATTGTTATTGATATTTCTTATTGTTATTGTTACTTCTTATAGTTATTTCTTATTGTTATTGTTATTTCTTATTGTTATAGTTATATCTTATTGATATTGTTATTTCTTATTGTTATTGTTATTTCTTATTGTTAATGTTATTTCTTATTGTTATTTCCTATTGTTATCGTTATTTCTTTTTGTTATTGGTATTTCTTATTGTTATTGTTATTTCTTATTGTTATTGTTATTTCTTATTGTTATTGCTATTTCTTATTGTTATTGTTATTTCTTATTGTTCTTCCTTATTATTATTGTTATTTCTTATTGTTATTGTTATTTCTTATTCGTATTGTTATTTCTTATTGTTACTGTTATTTCTTATTGTTATTGTTATTTCTTATTGTTATTGTTATTTCTTATGATTATTGTTATTTCTTATTGTTATTGTTATTTCTTATTGTTATTGTTATTTCTTATTGTTATTGTTATTTATTATTGTTATTGTTATTTCCAATTGTTATTGTTATTTCTTTTTGTTATTGTTATTTCTTATTGTTATTATTATTTCTTATTGTTATTGTTATTTTTTATTGTTATTGTTATTTTTTATTGTTATTGTTATTTCTTATTATTATTGTTATTTCTTATTGTTATTGTTATTTCTTATTGTTATTGTTATTTATTATTGTTATTGTTATTTCCTATTGTTATTGTTATTTCTTATTGTTATTGTTATTTCTTATTGTTATTGTTATTTCCTATTGTTATTGTTATTTCTTATTGTTATTGTTATTGTTATTTCTTATTGGTATTGTTATTTCTTATTGTTATTTCTTATTGTTATTGTTATTTCTTATTGTTATTGTTATTTCTTATTGTTATTGTTATTTCTTATTGTTATTGTTATTTCTTATTGTTATTGTTATTTCTTATTGTTATTGTTATTTCTTATTGATATTGTTATTTCTTATTGTTATTGTTATTTTTTATTGTTATTGTTATTTTTTATTGTTATTTCTTATTGTTATTGTTATTTCTTATTGTTATTGTTATTTCATATTGTTATTGTTATTTCTTATTGTTATTGTTATTTCTTATTGTTATTGTTATTTCATATTGTTATTGTTATTTCTTATTGTTATTGTTATTTCTTATTGTTATTGTTATTTCTTATTTTTTATTGTTATTTGTTATTGTTATTGTTATTTCTTATTGTTATTGTTATTTCTTATTCTTATTGTTATTTCTTATTGATATTGTTATTTCTTTTTGTTATTGTTATTTTTTATTGATATTGTTATTTCTTATTGTTTTTTCTTATTGTTATTGTTATTTCTTATTGTTATTGTTATTTCTTATTGTTATTGTTATTTCATATTGTTATTGTTATTTCTTATTGTTATTGTTATTTCTTATTGTTATTGTTATTTCTTATTTTTTATTGTTATTTGTTATTGTTATTGTTATTTCTTATTGTTATTTCTTATTGTTATTGTTATTTATTATTGTTATTGTTATTTCCTATTGTTATTGTTATTTCTTTTTGTTATTGTTATTTCTTATTGGTATTGTTATTTCTTATTGTTATTGTTATTGTTATTTCTTATTGTTATTGTTAATTCTTATTGTTAATGTTATTTCTTATTGTTAATGTTATTTCTTATTGTTATTGTTATTTCTTATTGTTAATGTTATTTCTTATAGTTATTTCTTATTAATATTGTTATTTCTTATTGTTATTGTTATTTCCTATTGTTATTGGTATTTCTTATTGTTATTGTTATTGTTATTCCTTATTGTTATTGTTATTTATTATTGTTATTGTTATTTCTTATTGTTAATGTTATTTCTTATTGTTAAGGTTATTTCTTATTGTTATTGTTATTTCTTACTGTTATTGTTATTTCTTATTGATATTGTTATTTCTTATAGTTAATGTTATTGTTATTTCTTATTGTTATTGGTATTTTTTATTGTTATTGTTATGTTTTATTGTTATTGTTATTTATTATTGTTATTGTTATTTCCTATTGTTATTGTTATTTTTTATTGTTATTGTTATTGCTTATTGTTATTGTTATTTCTTATTGTTATTGTTATTTCTTATTGTTATTGTTATTTCTTATTGTTATTGTTATTTCTTATTGTTATTGCCATTTCTTATTGTTATTGTAATTTCCTATTGTTATTGTTATTTCTTATTGTTATTGTTATTTCTTATTGTTATTGTTATTTCCTATTGTTATTGTTATTTCTTATTGTTATTGTTATTGTTATTGTTATTGTTATTGTTATTTCTTATTGTTATTGTTATTTCTTATTGTAAATATTATTTCTTATTGTTAATGTTATTTCTTATTGTTATTGTTATTTCTTATTGTTAATGTTATTTCTTATTGTTATTGTTATTTCTTATAGTTATTTCTTATTGTTATTGTTATTTCTTATTGTTATTTCTTATTGATATTGTTATTTTTTATTGTTATTGTTATTTTTTATTGTTATTGTTATTTCTTATTGTTATTGGTATTTTTTATTGTTATTGTTATTTTTTATTGTTATTGTTATTTCTTATTGTTATTGTTATTTCTTATTGTTATTGGTATTTCTTATTGTTATTGTTATTTCTTATTGTTATTGTTATTTCTTATTGTTATTGTTATTACTTATTGTTATTGTTATTTCTTATTGTTATTGCTATTTCTTATTGTTATTGTTATTTCTTATTGTCATTGTTATTTCTTATTGTTATTGTTCTTCCATATTGTTATTGTTATTTCTTATTGTTATTGTTATTTCTTATTCTTATTGTTATTTCTTATTGTTACTGTTATTTCTTATTGTTATTGTTATTTCTTATTGTTATTGTTATTTCTTATTGTTAATGTTATTTCTTATTGTTATTGTTATTTCTTATTGATATTGTTATTTCTTATTGTTATTGTTATTGTTATTTCTTATTGTTATTGTTATTTCTTATTGTTATTGTTATTTCTTATTGTTATTGTTATTTCTTTTTGTTATTGTTATTTCTTATTGTTATTGGTATTTATTATTGTTATTGTTATTTCTTATTGTTATTTCTTATTGTTAATGTTATTTCTTATTGTTATTTCTTATTGTTAATGTTATTTCTTATTGTTATTTCTTATTGTTATTGTTATTCCTTATTGATATTGTTATTTCTTATTGTTATTGTTATTGTTATTTCTTATTGTTGTTTCTTATTGTTATTTCTTATTGTTATTGTTATTTCTTATTGTTATTGTTATTTCTTATTGTTATTGTTATTTCTTATTGATATTGTTATTTCTTATTGTTATTGTTATTTCTTATTGGTATTTTTTATTGTTATTGTTATTTCTTATTGTTATTGTTATTGTTATTTCTTATTGTTATTGTCATTTCTTATTGTTATTGTTATTTCTTATTGATATTGTTATTTCTTTTTGTTATTGTTATTTTTATTGATATTGTTATTTCTTATTGTTATTGTTATTTCTTATTGTTATTGTTATTTCTTATTGTTATTGTTATTACTTATTGTTATTTCATATTGTTATTGTTATTTCTTATTGTTATTGTTATTTCTTATTGTTATTGTTATTTCTTATTTTTTATTGTTATTTGTTATTGTTATTGTTATTTCTTAGTGTTATTCTTATTTATTATTGTTATTGTTATTTCCTATTGTTATTGTTATTTCTTATTGTTATTGTTATTGTTATTGTTATTTCTTATTGGTATTGTTATTTCTTATTGTTATTTCTATTTCTTAAAGTTATTTCTTATTGTTATTGTTATTTCTTATTGTTATTGTTATTTCTTATTGTTATTGTTATATCTTATTGATATTGTTATTTCTTATTGTTATTGTTATTTCTTATTGTTAATGTTATTTCTTATTGTTATTGTTATTTCTTATTGTTAGTTCTTATAGTTATTTCTTATTGTTATTGTTATTTCTTATTGTTATTGTTATTTCTTATTGATATTGTTATTTATTATTGTTATTGTTATTTCCTATTGTTATTGTTATTTCTTTTTGTTATTGGTATTTCTTATTGTTATTGTTATTGTTATTCCTTATTGTTATTGTTATTTATCATTGTTATTGTTATTTCTTATTGTTATTGTTATTTCTTATTGTTAATGTTATTTCTTATTGTTAATGTTATTTGTTTTTGTTATTGTTATTTCTTATTGTTATTGTTATTTCTTATTGATATTGTTATTTCTTATTGTTAATGTTATTGTTATTTCTTATTGTTATTGGTATTTTTTATTGTTATTGTTATTTCTTATTGTTATTGTTATTTATTATTGTTATTGTTATTTCCTATTGTTATTGTTATTTTTTATTGTTATTGTTATTTCTTATTGTTATTGTTATTTCTTATTGTTATTGTTATTTCTTATTGTTATTGTTATTTCTTATTGTTATTGTTAGTTCTTATTGTTATTGTTATTTCCTATTGTTATTATTATTTCTTATTGTTATTGTTATTTCTTATTGTTATTGTTATTTCCTATTGTTATTGTTGTTTCTTATTGTTATTGTTATTGTTATTTCTTATTGTTATTGTTATTTCTTATTATAAATGTAATTTCTTATTGTTAATGTTATTTCTTATTGTTATTGTTATTTCTTATAGTTATTTCTCATTGTTATTGTTATTTCTTATTGTTATTGTTATTTCTTATTGTTATTGTTATTTCTTATTGATATTGTTATTTCTTATTGTTATTGTTATTTCTTATTGTTATTGTTATTTTTTATTGTTATTGTTATTTCTTATTGTTATTGTTATTGTTATTTCTTATTGTTATTGTTATTTCTTATTGTTATTGGTATTTCTTATTGTTATTGTTATTTCTTATTGTTATTTTTATTTCTTATTGTTATTGTTACTTCTTATTGTTACTGATATTTCTTATTGTTATTGTTATTTCTTATTGTCATTGTTATTTCTTATTGTTATTGTTCTTCCTTATTGTTATTGTTATTTCTTATTGTTATTGTTATTTCTTATTCTTATTGTTATTTCTTATTGTTACTGTTATTTCTTATTGTTATTGTTATTTCTTATTGTTATTGTTATTTCTTATGGTTATTGTTATTTCTTATTGTTAATGTTATTTCTTATTGTTATTTCTTATTGTTATTGTTATTTCTTATTGTTATTGTTCTTCCTTATTGTTATTGTTATTTCTTATTGTTATTGTTATTTCTTATTGTTATTGTTATTTCTTATTGTTATTGTTATTTCTTATTGTTATTGTTATTAATTATTGTTATTGTTATTTCTTATTGTTATTGTTATTTCTTATTGATATTGTTATTTCTTATTGTTATTGTTATTTCTTATTGTTAATGTTATTTCTTATTGTTATTGTTATTCCTTAATGATATTGTTATTTCTTATTGTTATTGCTATTGTTATTTCTTATTGCTATTGTTATTTCTTATTGATATTGTTATTTCTTATTGTTATTGTTATTTCTTATTGGTATTTTTTATTGTTATTGTTATTTCTTATTGTTATTGTTATTGTTATTTCTTATTGTTATTGTTATTTCTTATTGTTATTGTTATTTCTTATTGATATTGTTATTTCTTTTTGTTATTGTTATTTTTTTTGATATTGTTATTTCTTATTGTTATTGTTATTTCTTATTGTTACTGTTATTTCTTATTGTTATTGTTATTTCTTATTGTTATTGTTATTACTTATTGTTATTGCTATTTCATATTGTTATTGGTATTTCTTATTGTTATTGTTATTTCTTATTGTTATTGTTATTTCTTATTGTTATTGCTATTTCTTATTGTTATTGTTATTTCTTATTGTTCTTCCTTATTATTATTGTTATTTCTTATTGTTATTGTTATTTCTTATTCGTATTGTTATTTCTTATTGTTACTGTTATTTCTTATTGTTATTGTTATTTCTTATTGTTATTGTTATTTCTTATGATTATTGTTATTTCTTATTGTTATTGTTATTTCTTATTGTTATTGTTATTTCTTATTGTTATTGTTATTTATTATTGTTATTGTTATTTCCAATTGTTATTGTTATTTCTTTTTGTTATTGTTATTTCTTATTGTTATTATTATTTCTTATTGTTATTGTTATTTTTTATTGTTATTGTTATTTTTTATTGTTATTGTTATTTCTTATTATTGTTGTTATTTCTTATTGTTATTGTTATTTCTTATTGTTATTGTTATTTATTATTGTTATTGTTATTTCCTATTGTTATTGTTATTTCTTATTGTTACTGTTATTTCTTATTGTTATTGTTATTTCTTATTGTTATTGTTATTTCTTATGATTATTGTTATTTCTTATTGTTATTGTTATTTCTTATTGTTATTGTTATTTCTTATTGTTATTGTTATTTATTATTGTTATTGTTATTTCTTATTGTTATTGTTATTTCCAATTGTTATTGTTATTTCTTTTTGTTATTGTTATTTCTTATTGTTATTTCTTATTGTTATGGTTATTTTTTATTGTTATTGTTATTTTTTATTGTTATTGTTATTTCTTATTATTATTGTTATTTCTTATTGTTATTGTTATTTCTTATTGTTATTGTTATTTATTATTGTTATTGTTATTTCCTATTGTTATTGTTATTTCTTATTGTTATTGTTATTTCTTATTGTTATTGTTATTTGTTATTGTTATTGTTATTTCCTATTGTTATTGTTATTTCTTATTGTTATTGTTATTGTTATTTCTTATTGGTATTGTTATTTCTTATTGTTATTTCTTATTGTTATTGTTATTTCTTATTGTTATTGTTATTTCTTATTGTTATTTCTTATTGTTATTGTTATTTCTTATTGTTATTGTTATTTCTTATTGTTATTGTTATTTTTTATTGTTATTGTTATTTCTTATTGTTATTGTTATTTCTTATTGATATTGTTATTTCTTATTGTTATTGTTATTTTTTATTGTTATTGTTATTTTTTATTGTTATTTCTTATTGTTATTGTTATTTCTTATTGTTATTGTTATTTCTTATTGTTATTGTTATTTCTTATTGTTATTGTTATTTCTTATAGTTATTGTTTTTTTTATTGTTATTGTTATTTCTTATTGTTATTGTTATTTCATATTGTTATTGTTATTTCTTATTGTTATTGTTATTTCTTATAGTTATTGTTTTTTTTATTGTTATTGTTATTTCTTATTGTTATTGTTATTTCATATTGTTATTGTTATTTCTTATTGTTATTGTTATTTCTTATTGTTATTGTTATTTCTTATTGTTATTGTTATTTCTTATTGTTATTGTTATTTCTTATTTTTTATTGTTATTTGTTATTGTTATTGTTATTTCTTATTGTTATTGTTATTTATTATTGTTATTGTTATTTCCTATTGTTATTGTTATTTCTTTTTGTTATTGTTATTTCTTATTGATATTGTTATTTCTTTTTGTTATTGTTATTTCTTATTGTTATTGTTATTTCTTATTGATATTGTTATTTCTTTTTGTTATTGTTATTTCTTATTGTTATTTTTATTTCTTATTGTTATTGTTATTTCTTATAGTTATTGTTTTTTTTATTGTTATTGTTATTTCTTATTGTTATTGTTATTTCATATTGTTATTGTTATTTCTTATTGTTATTGTTATTTCTTATTGTTATTGTTATTTCTTATTGTTATTGTTATTTCTTATTTTTTATTGTTATTTGTTATTGTTATTGTTATTTCTTATTGTTATTGTTATTTATTATTGTTATTGTTATTTCCTATTGTTATTGTTATTTCTTATTGTTATTGTTATTGTTATTTCTTATTGTTATTGTTATTTCTTATTTTTTATTGTTATTTGTTATTGTTATTGTTATTTCTTATTGTTATTGTTATTTATTATTGTTATTGTTATTTCCTATTGTTATTGTTATTTCTTTTTGTTATTGTTATTTCTTATTGTTATTGTTATTGTTATTTCTTATTGGTATTGTTATTTCTTATTGTTATTGTTATTGTTATTTCTTATTGTTATTGTTAATTCTTATTGTTAATGTTATTTCTTATTGTTAATGTTATTTCTTATTGTTATTGTTATTTCTTATTGGTAATGTTATTTCTTATTGTTATTTCTTATTGTTATTGTTATTTCTTATTGTTATTGTTATTTCATATTGTTATTGTTATTTCTTATTGTTATTGTTATTTCTTATTGTTATTGTTATTTCTTTTTGTTATTGTTATTTCTTATAGTTATTTCTTATTGTTATTGTTATTTCTTATTGTTATTGTTATTTCTTATTGTTATTGTTATTTCTTATTGATATTGTTATTTTTTATTGTTATTGTTATTTCTTATTGTTATTGTTATTTTTTATTGTTATTGTTATTTCTTATTGTTATTGTTATTGTTATTTCTTATTGTTATTGGTATTTCTTATTGTTATTGTTATTTCTTATTGTTATTGTTATTTCTTATTGTTATTTTTATTTCTTATTGTTATTGTTATTTCTTATTGTTACTGCTATTTCTTATTGTTATTGTTATTTCTTATTGTCATTGTTATTTCTTATTGTTATTGTTCTTCCTTATTGTTATTATTATTTCTTATTGTTATTGTTATTTCTTATTCTTATTGTTATTTCTTATTGTTACTGTTATTTCTTATTGTTATTGTTATTTCTTATTGTTATTGTTATTTCTTATGGTTATTGTTATTTCTTATTGTTAATGTTATTTCTTATTATTATTGTTATTTCTTATTGTTATTGTTCTTCCTTATTGTTATTGTTATTTCTTATTGTTATTGTTATTTCTTATTGTTATTGTTAATTCTTATTGTTATTGTTATTTCTTATTGTTATTGTTATTTCTTATTGTTATTGTTATTTCTTATTGATATTGTTATTTCTTATTGTTATTGTTATTTTTTATTGTTATTGTTCTTTCTTATTGTTATTGTTAGTTTCTATTGTTATTTCTTATTGTTATTGTTATTTCTTATTGTTATTGTTATTTCTTTTTGTTATTGTTATTTCTTATTGTTATTGGTATTTCTTATTGTTATTGTTATTGTTAATCCTTATTGTTATTGTTATTTATTATTGTTATTGTTATTTCTTATTGTTATTGTTATTTCTTATTGTTAATGTTATTTCTTATTGTTATTGTTATTCCTTAATGATATTGTTATTTCTTATTGTTATTGTTATTGTTATTTCTTATTGTTGTTTCTTATTGTTATTTCTTATTGTTATTGCTATTTCTTATTGTTATTGTTATTTCTTATTGTTATTGTTATTTCTTATTGCTATTGTTATTTCTTATTGATATTGTTATTTCTTATTGTTATTGTTATTCCTTATTGGTATTTTTTATTGTTATTGTTATTTCTTATTGTTATTGTTATTGTTATTTCTTATTGTTATTGTTATTTCTTATTGTTATTGTTATTTCTTATTGTTATTGTTATTTCTTATTGATATTGTTATTTCTTTTTGTTATTGTTATTTTTTTTTGATATTGTTATTTCTTATTGTTATTGTTATTTCTTATTGTTACTGTTATTTCTTATTGTTATTGTTATTTCTTATTGTTATTGTTATTACTTATTGTTATTGTTATTTCATATTGTTATTGTTATTTCCTATTGTTATTGTTATTTCTTATTTTTTATTGTTATTTGTTATTGTTATTGTTATTTCTTATTGTTATTCTTATTTATTATTGTTATTGTTATTTCCTATTGTTATTGTTATTTCTTTTTGTTATTGCTATTTCTTATTGTTATTGTTATTGTTATTTCTTATTGGTATTGTTATTTCTTATTGTTATTGTTATTGATATTTCTTATTGTTATTGTTACTTCTTATAGTTATTTCTTATTGTTATTGTTATTTCTTATTGTTATAGTTATATCTTATTGATATTGTTATTTCTTATTGTTATTGTTATTTCTTATTGTTAATGTTATTTCTTATTGTTATTTCCTATTGTTATCGTTATTTCTTTTTGTTATTGGTATTTCTTATTGTTATTGTTATTTCTTATTGTTATTGTTATTTCTTATTGTTATTGCTATTTCTTATTGTTATTGTTATTTCTTATTGTTCTTCCTTATTATTATTGTTATTTCTTATTGTTATTGTTATTTCTTATTGTTACTGTTATTTCTTATTGTTATTGTTATTTCTTATTGTTATTGTTATTTCTTATGATTATTGTTATTTCTTATTGTTATTGTTATTTCTTATTGTTATTGTTATTTCTTATTGTTATTGTTATTTATTATTGTTATTGTTATTTCCAATTGTTATTGTTATTTCTTTTTGTTATTGTTATTTCTTATTGTTATTATTATTTCTTATTGTTATTGTTATTTTTTATTGTTATTGTTATTTTTTATTGTTATTGTTATTTCTTATTATTATTGTTATTTCTTATTGTTATTGTTATTTCTTATTGTTATTGTTATTTATTATTGTTATTGTTATTTCCTATTGTTATTGTTATTTCTTATTGTTATTGTTATTTCTTATTGTTATTGTTATTTCCTATTGTTATTGTTATTTCTTATTGTTATTGTTATTGTTATTTCTTATTGGTATTGTTATTTCTTATTGTTATTTCTTATTGTTATTGTTATTTCTTATTGTTATTGTTATTTCTTATTGTTATTGTTATTTCTTATTGTTATTGTTATTTCTTATTGTTATTGTTATTTCTTATTGTTATTGTTATTTCTTATTGATATTGTTATTTCTTATTGTTATTGTTATTTTTTATTGTTATTGTTATTTTTTATTGTTATTTCTTATTGTTATTGTTATTTCTTATTGTTATTGTTATTTCATATTGTTATTGTTATTTCTTATTGTTATTGTTATTTCTTATTGTTATTGTTATTTCATATTGTTATTGTTATTTCTTATTGTTATTGTTATTTCTTATTGTTATTGTTATTTCTTATTTTTTATTGTTATTTGTTATTGTTATTGTTATTTCTTATTGTTATTGTTATTTCTTATTCTTATTGTTATTTCTTATTGATATTGTTATTTCTTTTTGTTATTGTTATTTTTTATTGATATTGTTATTTCTTATTGTTTTTTCTTATTGTTATTGTTATTTCTTATTGTTATTGTTATTTCTTATTGTTATTGTTATTTCATATTGTTATTGTTATTTCTTATTGTTATTGTTATTTCTTATTGTTATTGTTATTTCTTATTTTTTATTGTTATTTGTTATTGTTATTGTTATTTCTTATTGGTATTGTTATTTCTTATTGTTATTGTTATTGTTATTTCTTATTGTTATTGTTAATTCTTATTGTTAATGTTATTTCTTATTGTTAATGTTATTTCTTATTGTTATTGTTATTTCTTATTGTTAATGTTATTTCTTATAGTTATTTCTTATTAATATTGTTATTTCTTATTGTTATTGTTATTTCCTATTGTTATTGGTATTTCTTATTGTTATTGTTATTGTTATTCCTTATTGTTATTGTTATTTATTATTGTTATTGTTATTTCTTATTGTTAATGTTATTTCTTATTGTTAAGGTTATTTCTTATTGTTATTGTTATTTCTTACTGTTATTGTTATTTCTTATTGATATTGTTATTTCTTATAGTTAATGTTATTGTTATTTCTTATTGTTATTGGTATTTTTTATTGTTATTGTTATGTTTTATTGTTATTGTTATTTATTATTGTTATTGTTATTTCCTATTGTTATTGTTATTTTTTATTGTTATTGTTATTGCTTATTGTTATTGTTATTTCTTATTGTTATTGTTATTTCTTATTGTTATTGTTATTTCTTATTGTTATTGTTATTTCTTATTGTTATTGTCATTTCTTATTGTTATTGTAATTTCCTATTGTTATTGTTATTTCTTATTGTTATTGTTATTTCTTATTGTTATTGTTATTTCCTATTGTTATTGTTATTTCTTATTGTTATTGTTATTGTTATTGTTATTGTTATTGTTATTTCTTATTGTTATTGTTATTTCTTATTGTAAATATTATTTCTTATTGTTAATGTTATTTCTTATTGTTATTGTTATTTCTTATTGTTAATGTTATTTCTTATTGTTATTGTTATTTCTTATAGTTATTTCTTATTGTTATTGTTATTTCTTATTGTTATTTCTTATTGATATTGTTATTTTTTATTGTTATTGTTATTTTTTATTGTTATTGTTATTTCTTATTGTTATTGGTATTTTTTATTGTTATTGTTATTTTTTATTGTTATTGTTATTTCTTATTGTTATTGTTATTTCTTATTGTTATTGGTATTTCTTATTGTTATTGTTATTTCTTATTGTTATTGTTATTTCTTATTGTTATTGTTATTACTTATTGTTATTGTTATTTCTTATTGTTATTGCTATTTCTTATTGTTATTGTTATTTCTTATTGTCATTGTTATTTCTTATTGTTATTGTTCTTCCATATTGTTATTGTTATTTCTTATTGTTATTGTTATTTCTTATTCTTATTGTTATTTCTTATTGTTACTGTTATTTCTTATTGTTATTGTTATTTCTTATTGTTATTGTTATTTCTTATTGTTAATGTTATTTCTTATTGTTATTGTTATTTCTTATTGATATTGTTATTTCTTATTGTTATTGTTATTGTTATTTCTTATTGTTATTGTTATTTCTTATTGTTATTGTTATTTCTTATTGTTATTGTTATTTCTTTTTGTTATTGTTATTTCTTATTGTTATTGGTATTTATTATTGTTATTGTTATTTCTTATTGTTATTTCTTATTGTTAATGTTATTTCTTATTGTTATTTCTTATTGTTAATGTTATTTCTTATTGTTATTTCTTATTGTTATTGTTATTCCTTATTGATATTGTTATTTCTTATTGTTATTGTTATTGTTATTTCTTATTGTTGTTTCTTATTGTTATTTCTTATTGTTATTGTTATTTCTTATTGTTATTGTTATTTCTTATTGTTATTGTTATTTCTTATTGATATTGTTATTTCTTATTGTTATTGTTATTTCTTATTGGTATTTTTTATTGTTATTGTTATTTCTTATTGTTATTGTTATTGTTATTTCTTATTGTTATTGTCATTTCTTATTGTTATTGTTATTTCTTATTGATATTGTTATTTCTTTTTGTTATTGTTATTTTTATTGATATTGTTATTTCTTATTGTTATTGTTATTTCTTATTGTTATTGTTATTTCTTATTGTTATTGTTATTTCTTATTGTTATTGTTATTACTTATTGTTATTTCATATTGTTATTGTTATTTCTTATTGTTATTGTTATTTCTTATTGTTATTGTTATTTCTTATTTTTTATTGTTATTTGTTATTGTTATTGTTATTTCTTAGTGTTATTCTTATTTATTATTGTTATTGTTATTTCCTATTGTTATTGTTATTTCTTATTGTTATTGTTATTGTTATTGTTATTTCTTATTGGTATTGTTATTTCTTATTGTTATTTCTATTTCTTAAAGTTATTTCTTATTGTTATTGTTATTTCTTATTGTTATTGTTATTTCTTATTGTTATTGTTATATCTTATTGATATTGTTATTTCTTATTGTTATTGTTATTTCTTATTGTTAATGTTATTTCTTATTGTTATTGTTATTTCTTATTGTTAGTTCTTATAGTTATTTCTTATTGTTATTGTTATTTCTTATTGTTATTGTTATTTCTTATTGATATTGTTATTTATTATTGTTATTGTTATTTCCTATTGTTATTGTTATTTCTTTTTGTTATTGGTATTTCTTATTGTTATTGTTATTGTTATTCCTTATTGTTATTGTTATTTATCATTGTTATTGTTATTTCTTATTGTTATTGTTATTTCTTATTGTTAATGTTATTTCTTATTGTTAATGTTATTTGTTTTTGTTATTGTTATTTCTTATTGTTATTGTTATTTCTTATTGATATTGTTATTTCTTATTGTTAATGTTATTGTTATTTCTTATTGTTATTGGTATTTTTTATTGTTATTGTTATTTCTTATTGTTATTGTTATTTATTATTGTTATTGTTATTTCCTATTGTTATTGTTATTTTTTATTGTTATTGTTATTTCTTATTGTTATTGTTATTTCTTATTGTTATTGTTATTTCTTATTGTTATTGTTATTTCTTATTGTTATTGTTAGTTCTTATTGTTATTGTTATTTCCTATTGTTATTATTATTTCTTATTGTTATTGTTATTTCTTATTGTTATTGTTATTTCCTATTGTTATTGTTGTTTCTTATTGTTATTGTTATTGTTATTTCTTATTGTTATTGTTATTTCTTATTATAAATGTAATTTCTTATTGTTAATGTTATTTCTTATTGTTATTGTTATTTCTTATAGTTATTTCTCATTGTTATTGTTATTTCTTATTGTTATTGTTATTTCTTATTGTTATTGTTATTTCTTATTGATATTGTTATTTCTTATTGTTATTGTTATTTCTTATTGTTATTGTTATTTTTTATTGTTATTGTTATTTCTTATTGTTATTGTTATTGTTATTTCTTATTGTTATTGTTATTTCTTATTGTTATTGGTATTTCTTATTGTTATTGTTATTTCTTATTGTTATTTTTATTTCTTATTGTTATTGTTACTTCTTATTGTTACTGATATTTCTTATTGTTATTGTTATTTCTTATTGTCATTGTTATTTCTTATTGTTATTGTTCTTCCTTATTGTTATTGTTATTTCTTATTGTTATTGTTATTTCTTATTCTTATTGTTATTTCTTATTGTTACTGTTATTTCTTATTGTTATTGTTATTTCTTATTGTTATTGTTATTTCTTATGGTTATTGTTATTTCTTATTGTTAATGTTATTTCTTATTGTTATTTCTTATTGTTATTGTTATTTCTTATTGTTATTGTTCTTCCTTATTGTTATTGTTATTTCTTATTGTTATTGTTATTTCTTATTGTTATTGTTATTTCTTATTGTTATTGTTATTTCTTATTGTTATTGTTATTAATTATTGTTATTGTTATTTCTTATTGTTATTGTTATTTCTTATTGATATTGTTATTTCTTATTGTTATTGTTATTTCTTATTGTTAATGTTATTTCTTATTGTTATTGTTATTCCTTAATGATATTGTTATTTCTTATTGTTATTGCTATTGTTATTTCTTATTGCTATTGTTATTTCTTATTGATATTGTTATTTCTTATTGTTATTGTTATTTCTTATTGGTATTTTTTATTGTTATTGTTATTTCTTATTGTTATTGTTATTGTTATTTCTTATTGTTATTGTTATTTCTTATTGTTATTGTTATTTCTTATTGATATTGTTATTTCTTTTTGTTATTGTTATTTTTTTTGATATTGTTATTTCTTATTGTTATTGTTATTTCTTATTGTTACTGTTATTTCTTATTGTTATTGTTATTTCTTATTGTTATTGTTATTACTTATTGTTATTGCTATTTCATATTGTTATTGTTATTTCTTATTGTTATTGTTATTTCTTATTTTTTATTGTTATTTGTTATTGTTATTTCTTATTGTTATTCTTATTTATTATTGTTATTGTTATTTCCTATTGTTATTGTTATTTCTTTTTGTTATTGTTATTTCTTATTGTTATTGTTATTGTTATTTCTTATTGGTATTGTTATTTCTTATTGTTATTGTTATTGATATTTCTTATTGTTATTGTTATTTCTTATAGTTATTTCTTATTGTTATTGTTATATCTTATTGATATTGTTATTTCTTATTGTTATTGTTATTTCTTATTGTTAATGTTATTTCTTATTGTTATTTCCTATTGTTATCGTTATTTCTTTTGTTATTGGTATTTCTTATTGTTATTGTTATTTCTTATTGT
The DNA here is from genome assembly GCA_963969525.1 of Ontholestes murinus. NCBI lineage: Eukaryota > Metazoa > Arthropoda > Insecta > Coleoptera > Staphylinidae > Ontholestes > Ontholestes murinus. The sequence continues at coordinate 71,186 of CAXAKX010001083.1, forward strand.
TATTGTTATTTCTTATTGTTATTGTTATTTCTTATTGTTATTGCTATTTCTTATTGTTATTGTTATTTCTTATTGTTCTTCCTTATTATTATTGTTATTTCTTATTGTTATTGTTATTTCTTATTCTTATTGTTATTTCTTATTGTTACTGTTATTTCTTATTGTTATTGTTATTTCTTATTGTTATTGTTATTTCTTATGATTATTGTTATTTCTTATTGTTATTGTTATTTCTTATTGATATTGTTATTTCTTATTGTTATTGTTATTTATTATTGTTATTGTTATTTCTTATTGTTATTGTTATTTCCAATTGTTATTGTTATTTCTTTTTGTTATTGTTATTTCTTATTGTTAATATTATTTCTTATTGTTATTTCTTATTGTTATTGTTATTTTTTATTGTTATTGTTATATTTTATTGTTATTGTTATTTCTTATTATTATTGTTATTTCTTATTGTTATTGTTATTTCTTATTGTTATTGTTATTTATTATTGTTATTGTTATTTCCTATTGTTATTGTTATTTCTTATTGTTATTGTTATTTCTTATTGTTATTGTTATTTCTTATTGTTATTGTTATTTCCTATTGTTATTGTTATTTCTTATTGTTATTGTTATTGTTATTTCTTATTGGTATTGTTATTTCTTATTGTTATTGTTATTTCTTATTGTTATTGTTATTTCTTATTGTTATTTCTTATTGTTATTGTTATTTCTTATTGTTATTGTTATTTCTTATTGTTATTGTTATTTCTTATTGATATTGTTATTTCTTATTGTTATTGTTATTTTTTATTGTTATTGTTATTTTTTATTGTTATTTCTTATTGTTATTGTTATTTCTTATTATTATTGTTATTTCTTATTGTTATTGTTATTTCCTAGTGTTATTGTTATTGTTATTGTTATTTCTTATTGTTATTGTTATTTCTTATTGTTATTGTTATTTCTTATTGTTATTTCTTATTGTTATTGTTATTTCTTATTGATATTGTTATTTCTTTTTGTTATTGTTATTTCTTATTGTTATTGTTATTTCCTATTGTTATTGTTATTTCTTATTGTTATTGTTTTTTTTATTGTTATTGTTATTTCATATTGTTATTGTTATTTCTTATTGTTATTGTTATTTCTTATTGTTATTGTTATTTCTTATTTTTTATTGTTATTTGTTATTGTTATTGTTATTTCTTATTGTTATTGTTATTTATTATTGTTATTGTTGTTTCCTATTGTTATTGTTATTTCTTTTTGTTATTGTTATTTCTTATTGTTATTGTTATTGTTATTTCTTATTGGTATTGTTATTTCTTATTGTTATTGTTATTGTTATTTCTTATTGTTATTGTTAATTCTTATTGTTAATGTTATTTCTTATTGTTATTGTTATTTCTTATTGGTAATGTTATTTCTTATTGTTATTTCTTATTGTTATTGTTATTTCTTATAGTTATTTCTTATTGTTATTGTTATTTCTTATTGTTATTGTTATTTCATATTGTTATTGTTATTTCTTATTGTTATTGTTATTTCTTATTGTTATTGTTATTTCTTATTGTTATTGTTATTTCTTATTGATATTGTTATTTCTTTTTGTTATTGTTATTTTTTTTTGATATTGTTATTTCTTATTGTTATTGTTATTTCTTATTGTTACTGTTATTTCTTATTGTTATTGTTATTTCTTATTGTTGTTGTTATTACTTATTGTTATTGTTATTTCATATTGTTATTGTTATTTCTTATTGTTATTGTTATTTCTTATTTTTTATTGTTATTTGTTATTGTTATTGTTATTTCTTATTGTTATTCTTAATTATTATTGTTATTGATATTTCCTATTGTTATTGTTATTTCTTTTTGTTATTGTTATTTCTTATTGTTATTGTTATTGTTATTTCTTATTGGTATTGTTATTTCTTATTGTTATTGTTATTGATATTTCTTATTGTTATTGTTATTTCTTTTTGTTATTGTTATTTCTTATTGGTATTGTTATTTCTTATTGTTATTGTTATTGTTATTTCTTATTGTTATTGTTAATTCTTATTGTTAATGTTATTTCTTATTGTTAATGTTATTTCTTATTGTTACTGTTATTTCTTATTGTTAATGTTATTTCTTATAGTTATTTCTTATTAATATTGTTATTTCTTATTGTTATTGTTATTGTTATTCCTTATTGTTATTGTTATTTATTATTGTTATTGTTATTTCTTATTGTTAAGGTTATTTCTTATTGTTATTGTTATTTCTTACTGTTATTGTTATTTCTTATTGATATTGTTATTTCTTATAGTTAATGTTATTGTTATTTCTTATTGTTATTGGTATTTTTTATTGTTATTGTTATGTTTTATTGTTATTGTTATTTATTATTGTTATTGTTATTTCCTATTGTTATTGTTATTTTTTATTGTTATTGTTATTGCTTATTGTTATTGTTATTTCTTATTGTTATTGTTATTTCTTATTGTTATTGTTATTTCTTATTGTTATTGTTATTTCTTATTGTTATTGTTATTTCTTATTGTTATTGTTATTTCCTATTGTTATTGTTATTTCTTATTGTTATTGTTATTTCTTATTGTTATTGTTATTTCCTATTGTTATTGTTATTTCTTATTGTTATTGTTATTGTTATTGTTATGGTTATTTCTTATTGTTATTGTTATTTCTTATTGTAAATGTTATTTCTTATTGTTAATGTTATTTCTTATTGTTATTGTTATTTCTTATTGTTAATGTTATTTCTTATTGTTATTGTTATTTCTTATAGTTATTTCTTATTGTTATTGTTATTTCTTATTGTTATTGTTATTTCTTATTGATATTGTTATTTTTTATTGTTATTGTTATTTTTTATTGTTATTGTTATTTCTTATTGTTATTGGTATTTTTTATTGTTATTGTTATTTCTTATTGTTATTGTTATTTCTTATTGTTATTGGTATTTCTTATTGTTATTGTTATTTCTTATTGTTATTGTTATTTCTTATTGTTATTGTTATTACTTATTGTTATTGTTATTTCTTATTGTTATTGCTATTTCTTATTGTTATTGTTATTTCTTATTGTCATTGTTATTTCTTATTGTTATTGTTCTTCCTTATTGTTATTGTTATTTCTTATTGTTATTGTTATTTCTTATTCTTATTGTTATTTCTTATTGTTACTGTTATTTCTTATTGTTATTGTTATTTCTTATTGTTATTGTTATTTCTTATTGTTAATGTTATTTCTTATTGTTATTGTTATTTCTTATTGATATTGTTATTTCTTATTGTTATTGTTATTGTTATTTCTTATTGTTATTGTTATTTCTTATTGTTATTGTTATTTCTTATTGTTATTGTTATTTCTTATTGTTATTGGTATTTATTATTGTTATTGTTATTTCTTATTGTTAATGTTATTTCTTATTGTTATTTCTTATAGTTATTTCTTATTGTTATTGTTATTTCTTATTGTTATTGTTATTTCTTATTGTTATCGTTATTTCTTATTGTTATTGTTATTTCTTATTGTTATTGTTATTTCCTATTGTTATTGTTATTTCTTATTGTTATTGTTATTTCTTATTGTTATTGTTATTTCCTATTGTTATTGTTATTTCTTATTGTTATTGTTATTTCTTATTGTTATTGTTATTAATTATTGTTATTGTTATTTCTTATTGTTATTGTTATTTCTTATTGATATTGTTATTTCTTATTGTTATTGTTATTTCTTATTGTTAATGTTATTTCTTATTGTTATTTCTTATTGTTATTGTTATTGTTATTTCTTATTGCTATTGTTATTTCTTATTGATATTGTTATTTCTTATTGTTATTGTTATTTCTTATTGGTATTTTTTATTGTTATTGTTATTTCTTATTGTTATTGTTATTGTTATTTCTTATTGTTATTGTTATTTCTTATTGTTATTGTTATTTCTTATTGATATTGTTATTTCTTTTTGTTATTGTTATTTTTTTTGATATTGTTATTTCTTATTGTTATTGTTATTTCTTATTGTTACTGTTATTTCTTATTGTTATTGTTATTTCTTATTGTTATTGTTATTACTTATTGTTATTGTTATTTCATATTGTTATTGTTATTTCTTATTGTTATTGTTATTTCTTATTTTTTATTGTTATTTCTTATTGTTATTCTTATTTATTATTGTTATTGTTATTTCCTATTGTTATTGTTATTTCTTTTTGTTATTGTTATTTCTTATTGTTATTGTTATTGTTATTTCTTATTGGTATTGTTATTTCTTATTGTTATTGTTATTGATATTTCTTATTGTTATTGTTATTTCTTATAGTTATTTCTTATTGTTATTGTTATTTCTTATTGTTATTGTTATATCTTATTGATATTGTTATTTCTTATTGTTATTGTTATTTCTTATTGTTAATGTTATTTCTTATTGTTATTTCCTATTGTTATCGTTATTTCTTTTGTTATTGGTATTTCTTATTGTTATTGTTATTTCTTATTGTTATTGCTATTTCTTATTGTTATTGTTATTTCTTATTGTTATTGCTATTTCTTATTGTTATTGTCATTTCTTATTGTTCTTCCTTATTATTATTGTTATTTCTTATTGTTATTGTTATTTCTTATTCTTATTGTTATTTCTTATTGTTACTGTTATTTCTTATTGTTATTGTTATTTCTTATTGTTATTGTTATTTCTTATGATTATTGTTATTTCTTATTGTTATTGTTATTTCTTATTGTTATTGTTATTTCTTATTGTTATTGTTATTTATTATTGTTATTGTTATTTCTTATTGTTATTGTTATTTCCAATTGTTATTGTTATTTCTTTTTGTTATTGTTATTTCTTATTGTTATTATTATTTCTTATTGTTATTTCTTATTGTTATTGTTATTTTTTATTGTTATTGTTATTTTTTATTGTTATTGTTATTTCTTATTATTATTGTTATTTCTTATTGTTATTGTTATTTCTTATTGTTATTGTTATTTATTATTGTTATTGTTATTTCCTATTGTTATTGTTATTTCTTATTGTTATTGTTATTTCTTATTGTTATTGTTATTTCTTATTGTTATTGTTATTTCCTATTGTTATTGTTATTTCTTATTGTTATTGTTATTGTTATTTCTTATTGGTATTGTTATTTCTTATTGTTATTTCTTATTGTTATTGTTATTTCTTATTGTTATTTCTTATTGTTATTTCTTATTGTTATTGTTATTTCTTATTGTTATTGTTATTTCTTATTGTTATTGTTATTTCTTATTGTTATTGTTATTTCTTATTGATATTGTTATTTCTTATTGTTATTGTTATTTTTTATTGTTATTGTTATTTTTTATTGTTATTTCTTATTGTTATTGTTATTTCTTATTATTATTGTTATTTCTTATTGTTATTGTTATTTCCTAGTGTTATTGTTATTGTTATTGTTATTTCTTATTGTTATTGTTATTTCTTATTGTTATTGTTATTTCTTATTGTTATTTCTTATTGTTATTGTTATTTCTTATTGATATTGTTATTTCTTTTTGTTATTGTTATTTCTTATTGTTATTGTTATTTCCTATTGTTATTGTTATTTCTTATTGTTATTGTTTTTTTTATTGTTATTGTTATTTCTTATTGTTATTGTTATTTCATATTGTTATTGTTATTTCTTATTGTTATTGTTATTTCTTATTTTTTATTGTTATTTGTTATTGTTATTGTTATTTCTTATTGTTATTGTTATTTATTATTGTTATTGTTATGTCCTATTGTTATTGTTATTTCTTTTTGTTATTGTTATTTCTTATTGTTATTGTTATTGTTATTTCTTATTGGTATTGTTATTTCTTATTGTTATTGTTATTGTTATTTCTTATTGTTATTGTTAATTCTTATTGTTAATGTTATTTCTTATTGTTAATGTTATTTCTTATTGTTATTGTTATTTCTTATTGGTAATGTTATTTCTTATTGTTATTTCTTATTGTTATTGTTATTTCTTCTAGTTATTTCTTATTGTTATTGTTATTTCTTATTGTTATTGTTATTTCATATTGTTATTGTTATTTCTTATTGTTATTGTTATTTCTTATTGTTATTGTTATTGCTTTTTGTTATTGTTATTTCTTATAGTTATTTCTTATTGTTATTGTTATTTCTTATTGTTATTGTTATTTCTTATTGTTATTGTTATTTCTTATTGATATTGTTATTTTTTATTGTTATTGTTATTTCTTATTGTTATTGTTATTTTTTATTGTTATTGTTATTTCTTATTGTTATTGTTATTGTTATTTCTTATTGTTATTGTTATTTCTTATTGTTATTGGTATTTCTTATTGTTATTGTTATTTCTTATTGTTATTTTTATTTCTTATTGTTATTGTTATTTCTTATTGTTACTGCTATTTCTTATTGTCATTGTTATTTCTTATTGTTATTGTTCTTCCTTATTGTTATTGTTATTTCTTATTGTTATTGTTATTTCTTATTCTTATTGTTATTTCTTATTGTTACTGTTATTTCTTATTGTTATTGTTATTTCTTATTGTTATTGTTATTTCTTATGGTTATTGTTATTTCTTATTGTTAATGTTATTTCTTATTGTTATTTCTTATTGTTATTGTTATTTCTTATTGTTATTGTTCTTCCTTATTGTTACTGTTATTTCTTATTGTTATTGTTATTTCTTATTGTTATTGTTATTTCTTATTGTTATTGTTATTTCTTATTGTTATTGTTATTTCTTATTGTTATTGTTATTTCTTATTGATATTGTTATTTCTTATTGTTATTGTTATTTTTTATTGTTATTGTTCTTTCTTATTGTTATTGTTATTTCCTATTGTTATTTCTTATTGTTATTGTTATTTCTTATTGTTATTGTTATTTCTTTTTGTTATTGTTATTTCTTATTGTTATTGGTATTTCTTATTGTTATTGTTATTGTTATTCCTTATTGTTATTGTTATTCCTTATTGTTATTTTTATTTATTATTGTTATTGTTATTTCTTATTGTTATTGTTATTTCTTATTGTTAATGTTATTTCTTATTGTTAATGTTATTTCTTATTGTTATTTCTTATTGTTATTGTTATTCCTTAATGATATTGTTATTTCTTATTGTTATTGTTATTGTTATTTCTTATTGTTGTTTCTTATTGTTATTTCTTATTGTTATTGCTATTTCTTATTGTTATTGTTATTTCTTATTGTTATTGTTATTTCTTATTGCTATTGTTATTTCTTATTGATATTGTTATTTCTTATTGGTATTTTTTATTGTTATTGTTATTTCTTATTGTTATTGTTATTGTTATTTCTTATTGTTATTGTTATTTCTTATTGTTATTGTTATTTCTTATTGTTATTGTTATTTCTTATTGATATTGTTATTTCTTTTTGTTATTGTTATTTTTTTTTGATATTGTTATTTCTTATTGTTATTGTTATTTCTTATTGTTACTGTTATTTCTTATTGTTATTGTTATTTCTTATTGTTGTTGTTATTACTTATTGTTATTGTTATTTCATATTGTTATTGTTATTTCTTATTGTTATTGTTATTTCTTATTTTTTATTGTTATTTGTTATTGTTATTGTTATTTCTTATTGTTATTCTTATTTATTATTGTTATTGTTATTTCCTATTGTTATTGTTATTTCTTTTTGTTATTGTTATTTCTTATTGTTATTGTTATTGTTATTTCTTATTGGTATTGTTATTTCTTATTGGTATTGTTATTTCTTATTGTTATTGTTATTGTTATTTCTTATTGTTATTGTTAATTCTTATTGTTAATGTTATTTCTTATTGTTAATGTTATTTCTTATTGTTATTGTTATTTCTTATTGTTAATGTTATTTCTTATTGTTATTGTTATTTCTTATAGTTATTTCTTATTGTTATTGTTATTTCTTATTGTTATTGTTATTTCTTATTGATATTGTTATTTTTTATTGTTATTGTTATTTTTTATTGTTATTGTTATTTCTTATTGTTATTGGTATTTTTTATTTTTATTGTTATTTCTTATTGTTATTGTTATTTCTTATTGTTATTGGTATTTCTTATTGTTATTGTTATTTCTTATTGTTATTGTTATTTCTTATTGTTATTGTTATTACTTATTGTTATTGTTATTTCTTATTGTTATTGCTATTTCTTATTGTTATTGTTATTTCTTATTGTCATTGTTATTTCTTATTGTTATTGTTCTTCCTTACTGTTATTGTTATTTCTTATTGTTATTGTTATTTCTTATTCTTATTGTTATTTCTTATTGTTACTGTTATTTCTTATTGTTATTGTTATTTCTTATTGTTATTGTTATTTCTTATTGTTAATGTTATTTCTTATTGTTATTGTTATTTCTTATTGATATTGTTATTTCTTATTGTTATTGTTATTGTTATTTCTTATTGTTATTGTTATTTCTTATTGTTATTGTTATTTCTTATTGTTATTGTTATTTCTTATTGTTATTGGTATTTATTATTGTTATTGTTATTTCTTATTGTTATTGTTATTTCTTATTGTTATCGTTATTTCTTATTGTTATTGTTATTTCTTATTGTTATTGTTATTTCCTATTGTTATTGTTATTTCTTATTGTTATTGTTATTTCTTATTGTTATTGTTATTTCCTATTGTTATTGTTATTTCTTATTGTTATTGTTATTGTTATTTCTTATTCGTATTGTTATTTATTATTGTTATTGTTATTTCTTATTGTTATTGTTATTTCTTAATGTAAATGTTATTTCTTATTGTTAATGTTATTTCTTATTGTTATTGTTATTTCTTATTGTTAATGTTATTTCTTATTGTTATTGTTATTTTTTATTGTTATTGTTATTTCTTATTGTTATTGGTATTTTTTATTGTTATTGTTATTTTTTATTGTTATTGTTATTTCTTATTGTTATTGGTATTTTTTATTGTTATTGTTATTTTTTATTGTTATTGTTATTTCTTATTGTTATTGTTATTTCTTATTGTTATTGGTATTTCTTATTGTTATTGTTATTTCTTATTGTTATTGTTATTTCATATTGTTATTGTTATTTCTTATTGTTATTGTTATTTCTTATTGTTATTGTTATTTCTTATTGTTAATGTTATTTCTTATTGTTAATGTTATTTCTTATTGTTATTGTTATTTCTTATTGTTATTTCTTATTGATATTGTTATTTCTTTTTGTTATTGTTATTTTTTATTGATATTGTAATTTCTTTTTGTTTTTCCTTATTGTTATTGTTATTTCTTATTGTTATTGTTATTTCTTATTGTTATTGTTATTTCTTATTGTTATTGTTATTTCTTATTGTCATTGTTATTTCTTATTGTTATTGTTCTTCCTTATTGTTATTGTTATTTCTTATTGTTATTGTTATTTCTTATTCTTATTGTTATTTCTTATTGTTACTGTTATTTCTTATTGTTATTGTTATTTCTTATTGTTATTGTTATTTCTTATGGTTATTGTTATTACTTATTGTTAATGTTATTTCTTATTGTTATTTCTTATTGTTATTGTTATTTCTTATTGTTATTGTTATTTCTTATTGTTAATGTTATTTCTTATTGTTAATGTTATTTCTTATTGTTCTTGTTATTTCTTATTGTTATTTCTTATTGATATTGTTATTTCTTATTGTTATTGTTATTGTTATTTCTTATTGTTATTGTTAATTCTTATTGTTAATGTTATTTCTTATTGTTAATGTTATTTCTTATTGTTATTGTTATTTCTTATTGTTAATGTTATTTCTTATTGTTATTTCTTATAGTTATTTCTTATTGTTATTGTTATTTCTTATTGTTATTGTTATTTCTTATTGATATTGTTATTTCTTATTGTTATTGTTATTTCCTATTGTTATTGTTATTTCTTTTTGTTATTCGTATTTCTTATTGTTATTGTTATTCCTTATTGATATTGTTATTTCTTATTGTTATTGTTATTTCTTATTGTTGTTTCTTATTGTTATTTTTAATTGTTATTGTTATTTCTTATTGTTATTGTTATTTCTTATTGTTATTGTTATTTCTTATTGCTATTGTTATTTCTTATTGATATTGTTATTTCTTATTGTTATTGTTATTTCTTATTGGTATTTTTTATTGCTATTGTTATTTCTTATTGTTATTGTTATTGTTATTTCTTATTGTTATTGTTATTTCTTATTGTTATTGTTATTTCTTATTGATATTGTTATTTCTTTTTGTTATTGTTATTTTTTTTTGATATTGTTATTTCTTATTGTTATTGTTATTTCTTATTGTTATTGTTATTTCTTATTGTTATTGTTATTTCTTATTGTTATTGTTATTACTTATTGTTATTGTTATTTCATATTGTTATTGTTATTTCTTATTGTTATTGTTATTTCTTATTGTTATTGTTATTTCTTATTGTTATTGTTATTTCTTATTGTTATTGTTATTTCTTATTTTTTATTGTTATTTGTCATTGTTATTGTTATTTCTTATTGTTATTGTTATTTATTATTGTTATTGTTATTTCCTATTGTTATTGTTATTTCTTTTTGTTATTGTTATTTCTTATTGTTATTGTTATTTCTTATTTTTTATTGTTATTTGTTATTGTTATTGTTATTTCTTATTGTTATTGTTATTTATTATTGTTATTGTTATTTCCTATTGTTATTGTTATTTCTTTTTGTTATTGTTATTTCTTATTGTTATTGTTATATTGTTATTTCTTATTGGTATTGTTATTTCTTATTGTTATTGTTATTGTTATTTCTTATTGTTAATGTTATTTCTTATTGTTATTTCTTATTGTTATTGTTATTTCTTATAGTTATTTCTTATTGTTATTGTTATTTCTTATTGTTATTGTTATTTCTTATTGATATTGTTATTTCTTATTGTTATTGTTATTTCTTATTTTTAATGTTATTTCTTATTGTTATTTCCTATTGTTATTGTTATTTCTTTTTGTTATTGGTATTTCTTATTGTTATTGTTATTGTTATTCCTTATTGTTATTGTTATTTCTTATTGTTATTGTTATTTCTTATTGTTAATGTTATTTCTTATTGTTATTTCTTATTGATATTGTTATTTCTTTTTGTTATTGTTATTTTTTATTGATATTGTTATTTCTTATTGTTTTTTCTTATTGTTATTGTTATTTCTTATTGTTATTGTTATTTCTTATTGATATTGTTATTTCTTATTGTTATTGTTATTTCTTATTGTTATTGTTATTTCTTATTTTTTATTGTTATTTGTTATTGTTATTGTTATTTCTTATTGTTATTGTTATTTCTTATTGTTACTGCTATTTCTTATTGTTATTGTTATTTCTTATTGTTATTGTTATTTCTTATGGTTATTGTTATTACTTATTGTTAATGTTATTTCTTATTGTTATTTCTTATTGTTATTGTTATTTCTTATTGTTATTGTTATTTCTTATTGTTAATGTTATTTCTTATTGTTAATGTTATTTCTTATTGTTATTGTTATTTCTTATAGTTATTTCTTATTGATATTGTTATTTCTTTTTGTTATTGTTATTTTTTATTGATATTGTTATTTCTTATTGTTTTTTCTTATTGTTATTGTTATTTCTTATTGTTACTGTTATTTCTTATTGTTATTGTTATTTCATATTGTTATTGTTATTTCTTATTGTTATTGTTATTTCTTATTGTTATTGTTATTTCTTATTGTTAATGTTATTTCTTATTGTTATTTCTTATAGTGATTTCTTATTGTTATTGTTATTTCTTATTGTTATTGTTATTTCTTATTGATATTGTTATTTCTTATTGTTATTGTTATTTCCTATTGTTATTGTTATTTCTTTTTGTTATTGGTATTTCTTATTGTTATTGTTATTCCTTATTGTTATTGTTATTTATTATTGTTATTGTTATTTCTTATTGTTATTGTTATTCCTTATTGTTAATGTTATTTCTTATTGTTAATGTTATTTCTTATTGTTATTGTTATTTCTTATTGTTATTGTTATTTCTTATTGTTATTGTTATTTTTTATTGTTATTGTTATTTCTTATTGTTATTGGTATTTTTTATTGTTATTGTTATTTCTTATTGTTATTGTTATTTATTATTGTTATTGTTATTTCCTTTTGTTATTGTTATTTCTTATTGTTATTGTTATTTCTTATTGTTATTGTTATTTCTTATTGTTATTGTTATTTCTTATTGTTATTGTTATTTCTTATTGTTATTGTTATTTCTTATTGTTATTGTTATTTCCTATTGTTATTGTTATTTCTTATTGTTATTGTTATTTCTTATTGTTATTGTTATTTCCTATTGTTATTGTTATTTCTTATTGTTATTGTTATTGTTATTTCTTATTCGTATTGTTATTTATTATTGTTATTGTTATTTCTTATTGTTATTGTTATTTCTTATTGTAAATGTTATTTCTTATTGTTAATGTTATTTCTTATTGTTATTGTTATTTCTTATTGTTAATGTTATTTCTTATTGTTATTGTTATTTCTTATTGTTATGGTTATTTGTTATTGTTATTGTTATTTCTTATTGTTATTGTTATTTGTTATTGTTATTGGTATTTTTTATTGTTATTGTTATTTTTTATTGTTATTGTTATTTCTTATTGTTATTGTTTTTGTTATTTCTTATTGGTATTGTTATTTCTTATTGTTATTGTTATTGTTATTTCTTATTGTTATTGTTATTCCTTATTGTTATTGGTATTTCTTATTGTTATTGTTATTTCTTATTGTTATTGTTATTTCTTATTGTTATTGCTATTTCTTATTGTTATTGCTATTTCTTATTGTTATTGTTATTTCTTATTGTCATTGTTATTTCTTATTGTTATTGTTCTTCCTTATTGTTATTGTTATTTCTTATCCTTATTGTTATTTCTTATTGTTACTGTTATTTCTTATTGTTATTGTTATTTCTTATTGTTATTGTTATTTCTTATGGTTATTGTTATTTCTTATTATTATTGTTATTTCTTATTGTTAATGTTATTTCTTATTGTTATTTCTTATTGTTATTGTTATTTCTTATTGATATTGTTATTTCTTATTGATATTGTTATTTCTTATTGTTATTGCTATTTCTTATTGTTATTGCTATTTCTTATTGTTATTGTTATTTCTTATTGTCATTGTTATTTCTTATTGTTATTGTTCTTCCTTATTGTTATTGTTATTTCTTATCCTTATTGTTATTTCTTATTGTTACTGTTATTTCTTATTGTTATTGTTATTTCTTATTGTTATTGTTATTTCTTATGGTTATTGTTATTTCTTATTATTATTGTTATTTCTTATTGTTAATGTTATTTCTTATTGTTATTTTTTATTGTTATTGTTATTTCTTATTGTTATTGTTATTTCCTATTGTTATTTCTTATTGTTATTGTTATTTCTTATTGTTATTGTTATTTCTTTATGTTATTGTTATTGTTATTGTTATTCCTTATTGTTATTGTTATTTATTATTGTTATTGTTATTACTTATTGTTATTTTTATTTCTTATTGTTAGTGTTATTTCTTATTGTTAATGTTATTTCTTATTGTTATTTCTTATTTCTTATTGTCATTGTTATTTCTTATTGTTATTGTTATTTCTTATTGATATTGTTATTTCTTATTGTTATTGTTATTTCTTATTGTTATTTTTTATTGTTATTGTTATTTCTTATTGTTATTGTTATTGTTATTTCTTATTGTTATTGTTATTTCTTATTGTTATTGTTATTTCTTATTGTAATTGTTATTTCTTATTGTTATTGTTATTTCTTATTGTTATTGTTATTTCTTATTGTTATTGCTATTTCTTATTGTTATTGTTATTTCTTATTGTCATTGTTATTTCTTATTATTATTGTTCTTCCTTATTGTTATTGTTATTTCTTATTGTTATTGTTATTTCTTATTCTTATTGTTATTTCTTATTGTTACTGTTATTTCTTATTGTAATTGTTATTTCTTATTGTCATTGTTATTTCTTATGGTTATTGTTATTTCTTATTGTTATTGTTATTTCTTATTGTTATTGTTATTTATTATTGTTATTGTTATTTCCAATTGTTATTTTTATTTCTTTTTGTTATTGTTATTTCTTATTGTTATTGTTATTTCTTATTGTGATTGTTATTTTTTATTGTTATTGTTGTTTTTGATTGTTATTGTTATTTCTTATTATTATTGTTATTTCTTATTGTTATTGTTATTTCTTATTGTTATTGTTATTTATTATTGCTATTGTTATTTCCTATTGTTATTTCTTATTTTTATTCCTTATTGTTATTGTTATTTCTTATTGTTATTTCTTATTGTTATTGTTATTTCCTATTATTATTGTTATTTCTTATTGTTATTGTTATTTCCTATTGTTATTGTTATTTCTTTTTGTTATTTTTATTTCTTATTTTTATTGTTATTGTTATTACTTATTGTTATTGTTATTTTTTATTGTCATTGTTATTTCTTATTGTTATTGTTATTTCTTATTGATATTGTTATTTCTTATTGTTATTGTTATTTCTTATTGTTATTTTTTATTGTTATTGTTATTTCTTATTGTTATTGTTATTTCTTATTGTTATTGTTATTTCTTATTGTTATTGTTATTTCTTATTGTTATTGTTATTTCTTATTGTTATTGTTATTTCTTATTGTTATTGCTATTTCTCATTGTCATTGTTATTTCTTATTGTTATTGTTCTTCCTTATTGTTATTGTTAATTCTTATTGTTATTGTTATTTCTTATTCTTATTGTTATTTCTTATTGTTACTCTTATTTCTTATTGTTATTGTTATTTCTTATTGTTATTGTTATTTCTTATGGTTATTGTTATTTCTTATGGTTATTGTTATTTCTTATTTTTATTGTTATTTCTTATTGTTATTGTTATTTATTATTGTTATTGTTATTTTTTATTGTTATTGTTATTTCTTTTTGTTATTGTTATTTCTTATTGTTATTGTTATTTCTTATTGTTATTGTTATTTTTTATTGTTATTGTTATTTTTTATTGTTATTGTTATTTCTTATTATTATTGTTATTTCTTATTGT
Organism: Ontholestes murinus; assembly: GCA_963969525.1. Taxonomy (NCBI): domain Eukaryota; kingdom Metazoa; phylum Arthropoda; class Insecta; order Coleoptera; family Staphylinidae; genus Ontholestes; species Ontholestes murinus. Next base: position 86,259 of record CAXAKX010001083.1, read on the forward strand.
TATTGTTATTTCTTATTGTTATTGTTATTTATTATTGTTATTGTTATTTCTTATTGTTATTGTTATTTCTTATTGTTATTGTTATTTCCTATTGTTATTGTTATTTCTTATTGTTATTTCCTATTGTTATTGTTATTTCTTTTTGTTATTTTTACTTCTTATTGTTATTGTTATTGTTATTACTTATTGGTTTTGTTATTTCTTATTGTTATTGTTATTGTTATTTCTTATTGTTATTGTTATTTCTTATTGTTATTGTTATTTCTTATTGTTATTGTTATTTCTTAGTGATATTGTTATTTCTTATTGTTATTGTTATTTCTTATTGTTATTGTTATTTTTTATTGTTATTGTTATTTCTTATTGTTATTGTTATTTTTTATTGTTATTGTTATTTCTTATTGTTATTGTTATTTCCTATTGTTATTGTTATTGTTCTTTCTTATTGTTATTGTTATTTCTTATTGTTATTGTTATTTCTTATTGTTATTGTTATTACTTATTGTTATTGTTATTTCTTATTGTTATTGTTATTTCGTATGGTTATTGTTATTTCTTATTGTTATTGTTATTTCTTATTGTTAATGTTATTTCTTATTGTTATTGTTATTTCTTCTTGTTATTGTTATTTCTTATTGTTATTGTTATTGTTATTTTTTATTGTTATCGTTATTTCTTATTGTTATTGCTATTTCTTATTGTTATTGTTATTTCTTATTGTCATTGTTATTTCTTATTGTTATTGTTCTTCCTTATTGTTATTGTTATTTCTTATTGTTATTGTTATTTCTTATTGTTACTGTTATTTCTTATTGTTATTTCTATTTCTTATTGTTATTATTATTTCATATTGTCATTGTTATTTCTTATTGTTATTGTTCTTCCTTATTGTTATTGTTATTTCTTATTGTTATTTTTTATTCTTATTGTTATTTCTTATTGTTACTGTTATTTCTTATTGTTATTGTTATTTCTTATTGTTATTGTTTTTTCTTATTGTTAATGTTATTTCTTATTGTTATTGTTATTTCTTATTGATATTGTTATTTGTTATTGTTATTGTTATTGTTATTTCTTATTGTTATTGTTATTTCTTATTGTTATTGTTATTGTTATTCCTTATTGTTATTGTTATTTATTATTGTTATTGTTATTTCTTTTTGTTATTGTTATTTCTTATTGTTATTGGTATTTCTTATTTTTATTGTTATTGTTATTCCTTATTGTTATTGTTATTTATTATTGTTATTGTTATTTCTTATTGTTATTGTTATTTCTTATTGTTATTGTTATTCCTTATTGATATTGTTATTTCTTATTGTTATTGTTATTTTTTATTGTTATTGTTATTGTTATTTCTTATGGTTATTGTTATTTCTTATTGTTATTGTTATTTCTGATTGTTATTTTTTATTGTTATTGTTATTTCTTATTGTTAATGTTATTTCTTATTGTTATTGTTATTTCTTATAGTTATTTCTTATTGTTATTGTTATTTCTTATTGTTATTGTTATTTCTTATTGATATTGTTATTTCTTATTGTTATTTCTTATTTTTAATGTTATTTCTTATTGTTATTTCCTATTGTTATTGTTATTTCTTTTTGTTATTTTTATTTCTTATTTTTATTGTTATTGTTATTACTTATTGTTATTGTTATTTTTTATTGTCATTGTTATTTCTTATTGTTATTGTTATTTCTTATTGATATTGTTATTTCTTATTGTTATTGTTATTTCTTATTGTTATTTTTTATTGTTATTGTTATTTCTTATTGTTATTGTTATTTCTTATTGTTATTGTTATTTCTTATTGTTATTGTTATTTCTTATTGTTATTGTTATTTCTTATTGTTATTGTTATTTCTTATTGTTATTGCTATTTCTCATTGTCATTGTTATTTCTTATTGTTATTGTTCTTCCTTATTGTTATTGTTAATTCTTATTGTTATTGTTATTTCTTATTCTTATTGTTATTTCTTATTGTTACTCTTATTTCTTATTGTTATTGTTATTTCTTATTGTTATTGTTATTTCTTATGGTTATTGTTATTTCTTATGGTTATTGTTATTTCTTATTTTTATTGTTATTTCTTATTGTTATTGTTATTTATTATTGTTATTGTTATTTTTTATTGTTATTGTTATTTCTTTTTGTTATTGTTATTTCTTATTGTTATTGTTATTTCTTATTGTTATTGTTATTTTTTATTGTTATTGTTATTTTTTATTGTTATTGTTATTTCTTATTATTATTGTTATTTCTTATTGTTATTGTTATTTCTTATTGTTATTGTTATTTATTATTGTTATTGTTATTTCTTATTGTTATTGTTATTTCTTATTGTTATTGTTATTTCCTATTGTTATTGTTATTTCTTATTGTTATTTCCTATTGTTATTGTTATTTCTTTTTGTTATTTTTACTTCTTATTGTTATTGTTATTGTTATTACTTATTGGTTTTGTTATTTCTTATTGTTATTGTTATTGTTATTTCTTATTGTTATTGTTATTTCTTATTGTTATTGTTATTTCTTATTGTTATTGTTATTTCTTAGTGATATTGTTATTTCTTATTGTTATTGTTATTTCTTATTGTTATTGTTATTTTTTATTGTTATTGTTATTGTTATTTCTTATTGTTATTGTTATTTTTTATTGTTATTGTTATTTCTTATTGTTATTGTTATTTCCTATTGTTATTGTTATTGTTCTTTCTTATTGTTATTGTTATTTCTTATTGTTATTGTTATTTCTTATTGTTATTGTTATTACTTATTGTTATTGTTATTTCTTATTGTTATTGTTATTTCGTATGGTTATTGTTATTTCTTATTGTTATTGTTATTTCTTATTGTTAATGTTATTTCTTATTGTTATTGTTATTTCTTCTTGTTATTGTTATTTCTTATTGTTATTGTTATTGTTATTGTTATTTTTTATTGTTATCGTTATTTCTTATTGTTATTGCTATTTCTTATTGTTATTGTTATTTCTTATTGTCATTGTTATTTCTTATTGTTATTGTTCTTCCTTATTGTTATTGTTATTTCTTATTGTTATTGTTATTTCTTATTGTTACTGTTATTTCTTATTGTTATTTCTATTTCTTATTGTTATTATTATTTCATATTGTCATTGTTATTTCTTATTGTTATTGTTCTTCCTTATTGTTATTGTTATTTCTTATTGTTATTTTTTATTCTTATTGTTATTTCTTATTGTTACTGTTATTTCTTATTGTTATTGTTATTTCTTATTGTTATTGTTTTTTCTTATTGTTAATGTTATTTCTTATTGTTATTGTTATTTCTTATTGATATTGTTATTTGTTATTGTTATTGTTATTGTTATTTCTTATTGTTATTGTTATTTCTTATTGTTATTGTTATTGTTATTCCTTATTGTTATTGTTATTTATTATTGTTATTGTTATTTCTTTTTGTTATTGTTATTTCTTATTGTTATTGGTATTTCTTATTTTTATTGTTATTGTTATTCCTTATTGTTATTGTTATTTATTATTGTTATTGTTATTTCTTATTGTTATTGTTATTTCTTATTGTTATTGTTATTCCTTATTGATATTGTTATTTCTTATTGTTATTGTTATTTTTTATTGTTATTGTTATTGTTATTTCTTATGGTTATTGTTATTTCTTATTGTTATTGTTATTTCTGATTGTTATTTTTTATTGTTATTGTTATTTCTTATTGTTAATGTTATTTCTTATTGTTATTGTTATTTCTTATAGTTATTTCTTATTGTTATTGTTATTTCTTATTGTTATTGTTATTTCTTATTGATATTGTTATTTCTTATTGTTATTTCTTATTTTTAATGTTATTTCTTATTGTTATTTCCTATTGTTATTGTTATTTCTTTTTGTTATTGGTATTTCTTATTGTTATTGTTATTGTTATTCCTTATTGTTATTGTTATTTCTTATTGTTAATGTTATTTCTTATTGTTAATGTTATTTCATATTGTTATTGTTATTTCTTATTGTTATTTCTTATTGATATTGTTATTTCTTTTTGTTATTGTTATTTTTTTATTGATATTGTTATTTTTTATTGATATTGTTATTTCTTATTGTTATTGTTATTTCTGATTCTTATTGTTTTTTCTTATTGTTATTGTTATTTCATATTGTTATTGTTATTTCTTATTGTTATTGTTATTTCTTATTTTTTATTGTTATTTGTTATTGTTATTTCTTATTCTTATTGTTATTTCTTATTGATATTGTTATTTCTTTTTGTTATTGTTATTTTTTATTGATATTGTTATTTCTTATTGTTTTTTTAATTGTTATTGTTATTTCTTATTGTTATTGTTATTTCTTATTGTTATTGTTATTTCATATTGTTATTGTTATTTCTTATTGTTATTGTTATTTCTTATTGTTATTGTTATTTCTTATTTTTTATTGTTATTTCTTATTGTTATTGTTATTTATTATTGTTATTGTTATTTCCTATTGTTATTGTTATTTCTTTTTGTTATTGTTATTTCTTATTGTTATTGTTATTGTTATTTCTTATTGTTATTGTTATTGTTAATTCTTATTGTTAATGTTATTTCTTATTGTTAATGTTATTTCTTATTGTTATTGTTATTTCTTATTGTTAATGTTATTTCTTATAGTTATTTCTTATAGTTATTTCTTATTTTTATTGTTATTTCTTATTGTTATTGTTATTTCTTATTTATATTGTTATTTCTTATTGTTATTGTTATTTCCTATTGTTATTGTTATTTCTTTTTGTTATTGGTATTTCTTATTGTTATTGTTATTCCTTATTGTTATTGTTATTTATTATTGTTACTGTTATTTCTTATTGTTATTGTTATTTCTTATTGTTAATGTTATTTCTTATTGTTATTGTTATTTCTTATTGTTATTGTTATTTCTTATTGTTATTGTTATTTTTTATTGTTATTGGTATTTTTTATTGTTATTGTTATTTCTTATTGTTATTGTTATTTATTATTGTTATTGTTATTTCCTATTGTTATTGTTATTTCTTATTGTTATTTCTTATTGTTATTGTTATTTCTTATTGTTATTGTTATTTCTTATTGTTATTGTTATTTCTTATTGTTATTGTTATTTCCTATTGTTATTGTTATTTCTTTTTGTTATTTTTATTTCTTATTTTTATTGTTATTGTTATTACTTATTGTTATTGTTATTTTTTATTGTCATTGTTATTTCTTATTGTTATTGTTATTTCTTATTGATATTGTTATTTCTTATTGTTATTGTTATTTCTTATTGTTATTTTTTATTGTTATTGTTATTTCTTATTGTTATTGTTATTTCTTATTGTTATTGTTATTTCTTATTTTTATTGTTATTTCTTATTGTTATTGTTATTTATTATTGTTATTGTTATTTTTTATTGTTATTGTTATTTCTTTTTGTTATTGTTATTTCTTATTGTTATTGTTATTTCTTATTGTTATTGTTATTTTTTATTGTTATTGTTATTTTTTATTGTTATTGTTATTTCTTATTATTATTGTTATTTCTTATTGTTATTGTTATTTCTTATTGTTATTGTTATTTATTATTGTTATTGTTATTTCTTATTGTTATTGTTATTTCTTATTGTTATTGTTATTTCCTATTGTTATTGTTATTTCTTATTGTTATTTCCTATTGTTATTGTTATTTCTTTTTGTTATTTTTACTTCTTATTGTTATTGTTATTGTTATTACTTATTGGTTTTGTTATTTCTTATTGTTATTGTTATTGTTATTTCTTATTGTTATTGTTATTTCTTATTGTTATTGTTATTTCTTATTGTTATTGTTATTTCTTAGTGATATTGTTATTTCTTATTGTTATTGTTATTTCTTATTGTTATTGTTATTTTTTATTGTTATTGTTATTTCTTATTGTTATTGTTATTTTTTATTGTTATTGTTATTTCTTATTGTTATTGTTATTTCCTATTGTTATTGTTATTGTTCTTTCTTATTGTTATTGTTATTTCTTATTGTTATTGTTATTTCTTATTGTTATTGTTATTACTTATTGTTATTGTTATTTCTTATTGTTATTGTTATTTCGTATGGTTATTGTTATTTCTTATTGTTATTGTTATTTCTTATTGTTAATGTTATTTCTTATTGTTATTGTTATTTCTTCTTGTTATTGTTATTTCTTATTGTTATTGTTATTGTTATTTTTTATTGTTATCGTTATTTCTTATTGTTATTGCTATTTCTTATTGTTATTGTTATTTCTTATTGTCATTGTTATTTCTTATTGTTATTGTTCTTCCTTATTGTTATTGTTATTTCTTATTGTTATTGTTATTTCTTATTGTTACTGTTATTTCTTATTGTTATTTCTATTTCTTATTGTTATTATTATTATATTGTCATTGTTATTTCTTATTGTTATTGTTCTTCCTTATTGTTATTGTTATTTCTTATTGTTATTTTTTATTCTTATTGTTATTTCTTATTGTTACTGTTATTTCTTATTGTTATTGTTATTTCTTATTGTTATTGTTTTTTCTTATTGTTAATGTTATTTCTTATTGTTATTGTTATTTCTTATTGATATTGTTATTTGTTATTGTTATTGTTATTGTTATTTCTTATAGTTATTGTTATTTCTTATTGTTATTGTTATTGTTATTCCTTATTGTTATTGTTATTTATTATTGTTATTGTTATTTCTTTTTGTTATTGTTATTTCTTATTGTTATTGGTATTTCTTATTTTTATTGTTATTGTTATTCCTTATTGTTATTGTTATTTATTATTGTTATTGTTATTTCTTATTGTTATTGTTATTTCTTATTGTTATTGTTATTCCTTATTGATATTGTTATTTCTTATTGTTATTGTTATTTTTTATTGTTATTGTTATTGTTATTTCTTATGGTTATTGTTATTTCTTATTGTTATTGTTATTTCTGATTGTTATTTTTTATTGTTATTGTTATTTCTTATTGTTAATGTTATTTCTTATTGTTATTTCTTATTGTTATTGTTATTTCTTATAGTTATTTCTTATTGTTATTGTTATTTCTTATTGTTATTGTTATTTCTTATTGATATTGTTATTTCTTATTGTTATTTCTTATTTTTAATGTTATTTCTTATTGTTATTTCCTATTGTTATTGTTATTTCTTTTTGTTATTGGTATTTCTTATTGTTATTGTTATTGTTATTCCTTATTGTTATTGTTATTTCTTATTGTTAATGTTATTTCTTATTGTTAATGTTATTTCATATTGTTATTGTTATTTCTTATTGTTATTTCTTATTGATATTGTTATTTCTTTTTGTTATTGTTATTTTTTATTGATATTGTTATTTTTTATTGATATTGTTATTTCTTATTGTTATTGTTATTTCTGATTCTTATTGTTTTTTCTTATTGTTATTGTTATTTCATATTGTTATTGTTATTTCTTATTGTTATTGTTATTTCTTATTTTTTATTGTTATTTGTTATTGTTATTTCTTATTCTTATTGTTATTTCTTATTGATATTGTTATTTCTTTTTGTTATTGTTATTTTTTATTGATATTGTTATTTCTTATTGTTTTTTTAATTGTTATTGTTATTTCTTATTGTTATTGTTATTTCTTATTGTTATTGTTATTTCATATTGTTATTGTTATTTCTTATTGTTATTGTTATTTCTTATTGTTATTGTTATTTCTTATTTTTTATTGTTATTTCTTATTGTTATTGTTATTTCCTATTGTTATTGTTATTTCTTTTTGTTATTGTTATTTCTTATTGTTATTGTTATTGTTATTTCTTATTGTTATTGTTATTGTTAATTCTTATTGTTAATGTTATTTCTTATTGTTAATGTTATTTCTTATTGTTATTGTTATTTCTTATTGTTAATGTTATTTCTTATAGTTATTTCTTATTTTTATTGTTATTTCTTATTGTTATTGTTATTTCTTATTTATATTGTTATTTCTTATTGTTATTGTTATTTCCTATTGTTATTGTTATTTCTTTTTGTTATTGGTATTTCTTATTGTTATTGTTATTCCTTATTGTTATTGTTATTTATTATTGTTACTGTTATTTCTTATTGTTATTGTTATTTCTTATTGTTAATGTTATTTCTTATTGTTATTGTTATTTCTTATTGTTATTGTTATTTCTTATTGTTATTGTTATTTTTTATTGTTATTGGTATTTTTTATTGTTATTGTTATTTCTTATTGTTATTGTTATTTATTATTGTTATTGTTATTTCCTATTGTTATTGTTATTTCTTATTGTTATTTCTTATTGTTATTGTTATTTCTTATTGTTATTGTTATTTCTTATTGTTATTGTTATTTCTTATTGTTATTGTTATTTCCTATTGTTATTGTTATTTCTTATTCTTATTGTTATTTCTTATTGTTATTGTTATTTCCTATTGTTATTGTTATTTCTTATTGTTATTGTTATTGTTATTTCTTATTGTTATTGTTATTTCTTATTGTAAATGTTATTTCTTATTGTTATTGTTATTTCTTATTGTTATTGTTATTTCTTATTGTTATTGTTATTTCTTATTGTTATTGTTATTGTTATTTCTTATTGTTATTGGTATTTTTTATTGTTATTGTTATTTTTTATTGTTATTGTTATTTCTTATTGTTATTGTTATTGTTATTTCTTATTGTTATTATTATTTCTTATTGTTATTGTTATTGTTATTTCTTATTGTTATTGTTATTCCTTATTGTTATTGGTATTTCTTATTGTTATTGTTATTTCTTATTGTTATTGTTATTTCCTATTGTTATTGTTATTTCTTATTGTTATTGTTATTTCTTATTGTTATTGTTATTTCCTATTGTTATTGTTATTTCTTATTGTTATTGTTATTGTTATTTCTTATTGGTATTGTTATTTATTATTGTTATTGTTATTGTTATTTCTTATTGTTATTGTTATTTCTTATTGTAAATGTTATTTCTTATTGTTAATGTTATTTCTTATTGTTATTGTTATTTCTTATTGTTAATGTTATTTCTTATTGTTAATGTTATTTCTTATTGTTATTGTTATTTCTTATTGTTATTGTTATTTCTTATTGTTATTGTTATTTTTATTGTTATTGTTATTTTTTATTGTTATTGTTATTTCTTATTGTTATTGGTATTTTTTATTGTTATTGTTATTTTTTATTGTTATTGTTATTTCTTATTGTTATTGTTTTTGTTATTTCTTATTGTTATTGTTATTGTTATTTCTTATTGTTATTGTTATTCCTTATTGTTATTGGTATTTCTTTTTGTTATTGTTATTTCTTATTGTTATTGTTATTTCTTATTGTTATTGTTATTTCTTATTGTTATTGTTATTTCTTATTGTTATTGCTATTTCTTATTGTTATTGTTATTTCTTATTGTCATTGTTATTTCTTATTGTTATTGTTCTTCCTTATTGTTATTGTTATTTCTTATTGTTATTGTTATTTCTTATCCTTATTGTTATTTCTTATTGTTACTGTTATTTCTTATTGTTATTGTTATTTCTTATTGTTATTGTTATTTCTTATGGTTATTGTTATTTCTTATTATTATTGTTATTTCTTATTGTTAATGTTATTTCTTATTGTTATTGTTATTTCTTATTGATATTGTTATTTCTTATTGTTATTGTTATTGTTATTTCTTATTGTTATTGTTATTTCTTATTGTTATTGTTATTTCTTATTGATATTGTTATTTCTTATTGTTATTGTTATTTTTTATTGTTATTGTTATTTCTTATTGTTATTGTTATTTCCTATTGTTATTTCTTATTGTTATTGTTATTTCTTATTGTTATTGTTATTTCTTTCTGTTATTGTTATTTCTTATTGTTATTGTTATTGTTATTCCTTATTGTTATTGTTATTTATTATTGTTATTGTTATTTCTTATTGTTATTTTTATTTCTTATTGTTAATGTTATTTCTTATTGTTATTTCTTATTGTTATTGTTATTCCTTATTGATATTGTTATTTCTTATTGTTATTGTTATTTTTTATTGTTATTGTTATTGTTATTTCTTATTGTTATTGTTATTTCTTATTGTCATTGTTATTTCTTATTGATATTGTTATTTCTTATTGTTATTTTTTATTGTTATTGTTATTTCTTATTGATATTGTTATTTCTTATTGTTATTTTTTATTGTTATTGTTATTTCTTATTGTTATTGATATTGTTATTTCTTATTGTTATTGTTATTTCTTATTGTTATTGCTATTTCTTATTGTTATTGTTATTTCTTATTGTCATTGTTATTTCTTATTGTTATTGTTCTTCCTTATTGTTATTGTTATTTCTTATTGTTATTGTTATTTCTTATTCTTATTGTTATTTCTTATTGTTACTGTTATTTCTTATTGTTATTGTTATTTCTTATTGTTATTGTTATTTCTTATGGTTATTGTTATTTCTTATTGTTATTGTTATTTCTTATTGTTATTGTTATTTCTTATTGTTATTGTTATTTATTATTGTTGTTGTTATTTCCAATTGTTATTGTTATTTCTTTTTGTTATTGTTATTTCTTATTGTTATTGTTATTTCTTATTGTTATTGTTATTGTTATTTCTTATTATTATTGTTATTTCTTATTGCTATTGTTATTTCCTATTGTTATTGTTATTTCTTATTGTTATTTCTTATTGTTATTGTTATTTCTTATTGTTATTTCTTATTGTTATTGTTATTTCCTATTATTATTGTTATTTCTTATTGTTATTGTTATTTCCTATTGTTATTGTTATTTCTTTTTGTTATTTTTATTTCTTATTGTTATTGTTATTGTTATTACTTATTGTTATTGTTATTTTTTATTGTCATTGTTGTTTCTTATTGTTATTGTTATTTCTTATTGATATTGTTATTTCTTATTGTTATTGTTATTTCTTATTGTTATTTTTTATTCTTATTGTTATTTCTTATTGTTATTGTTATTGTTATTTCTTATTGTTATTGTTATTTCTTATTGTTATTGTTGTTTCTTATTATTATTGTTATTTCTTATTGTTATTGTTATTTCTTATTGTTATTGTTATTTCTTATTGTTATTGCTATTTCTTATTGTTATTGTTATTTCTTATTGTCATTGTTATTTCTTATTGTTATTGTTCTTCCTTATTGTTATTGTTAGTTCTTATTGTTATTGTTATTTCTTATTCTTATTGTTATTTCTTATTGTTACTGTTATTTCTTATTGTTATTGTTATTTCTTATTGTTATTGTTATTTCTTATGGTTATTGTTATTTCTTATTGTTATTGTTATTTCTTATTGTTATTGTTATTTATTATTGTTATTGTTATTTCTTATTGTTATTGTTATTTCCAATTGTTATTGTTATTTCTTTTTGTTATTGTTATTTCTTATTGTTATTGTTATTTCTTATTGTTATTGTTATTTTTTATTGTTATTGTTATTTCTTATTATTATTGTTATTTCTTATTGTTATTGTTATTTCTTATTGTTATTGTTATTTATTATTGTTATTGTTATTTCCTATTGTTATTGTTATTTCTTATTGTTATTGTTATTTCTTATTGTTATTGTTATTTCTTATTGTTATTGTTATTTCTTATTGTTATTGTTATTTCTTATTCTTATTGTTATTTCTTATTGTTACTGTTATTTCTTATTGTTATTGTTATTTCTTATTGTTATTGTTATTTCTTATGGTTATTGTTATTTCTTATTGTTATTGTTATTTCTTATTGTTATTGTTATTTCTTATTGTTATTGTTATTTATTATTGTTATTGTTATTTCCAATTGTTATTGTTATTTCTTTTTGTTATTGTTATTTCTTATTGTTATTGTTATTTCTTATTGTTATTGTTATTGTTATTTCTTATTATTATTGTTATTTCTTATTGTTATTGTTATTTATTATTGCTATTGTTATTTCCTATTGTTATTGTTATTTCTTATTGTTATTTCTTATTGTTATTGTTATTTCTTATTGTTATTTCTTATTGTTATTGTTATTTCCTATTATTATTGTTATTTCTTATTGTTATTGTTATTTCTTATTGTTATTTCCTATTGTTATTGTTATTTCTTTTTGTTATTTTTATTTCTTATTGTTATTGTTATTACTTATTGTTATTGTTATTTTTTATTGTCATTGTTATTTCTTATTGTTATTGTTATTTCTTATTGATATTGTTATTTCTTATTGTTATTGTTATTTCTTATTGTTATTTTTTATTCTTATTGTTATTTCTTATTGTTATTGTTATTGTTATTTCTTATTGTTATTGTTATTTCTTATTGTTATTGTTGTTTCTTATTATTATTGTTATTTCTTATTGTTATTGTTATTTCTTATTGTTATTGTTATTTCTTATTGTTATTGCTATTTCTTATTGTTATTGTTATTTCTTATTGTCATTGTTATTTCTTATTGTTATTGTTCTTCCTTATTGTTATTGTTAGTTCTTATTGTTATTGTTATTTCTTATTCTTATTGTTATTTCTTATTGTTACTGTTATTTCTTATTGTTATTGTTATTTCTTATTGTTATTGTTATTTCTTATGGTTATTGTTATTTCTTATTGTTATTGTTATTTCTTATTGTTATTGTTATTTATTATTGTTATTGTTATTTCTTATTGTTATTGTTATTTCCAATTGTTATTGTTATTTCTTTTTGTTATTGTTATTTCTTATTGTTATTGTTATTTCTTATTGTTATTGTTATTTTTTATTGTTATTGTTATTTCTTATTATTATTGTTATTTCTTATTGTTATTGTTATTTCTTATTGTTATTGTTATTTATTATTGTTATTGTTATTTCCTATTGTTATTGTTATTTCTTATTGTTATTGTTATTTCTTATTGTTATTGTTATTTCTTATTGTTATTGTTATTTCTTATTGTTATTGTTATTTCCTATTGTTATTGTTATTTCTTATTGTTATTTCCTATTGTTATTGTTATTTCTTTTTGTTATTTTTATTTCTTATTGTTATTGTTATTGTTATTACTTATTGGTTTTGTTATTTCTTATTGTTATTGTTATTGTTATTTCTTATTGTTATTGTTATTTCTTATTGTTATTGTTAGTTCTTATTGTTATTGTTATTTCTTATTGTTATTGTTATTTCTTAGTGATATTGTTATTTCTTATTGTTATTGTTATTTTTTATTGTTATTGTTATTTCTTATTGTTATTGTTATTTTTTATTGTTATTGTTATTTCTTATTGTTATTGTTATTTCCTATTGTTATTGTTATTGTTCTTTCTTATTGTTATTGTTATTTCTTATTGTTATTGTTATTACTTATTGTTATTGTTATTTCTTATTGTTATTGTTATTTCGTATGGTTATTGTTATTTCTTATTGTTATTGTTATTTCTTATTGTTAATGTTATTTCTTATTGTTATCGTTATTTCTTATTGTTATTGCTATTTCTTATTGTTATTGTTATTTCTTATTGTCATTGTTATGTCTTATTGTTATTGTTCTTCCTTATTGTTATTGTTATTTCTTATTGTTATTGTTATTTCTTATTCTTATTGTTATTTCTTATTGTTACTGTTATTTCTAATTGTTATTGCTATTTCTTATTGTTATTGTTATTTCTTATTGTCATTTCTTATTGTTATTGTTCTTCCTTATTGTTATTGTTATTTCTTATTTTTATTGTTATTTCTTATTGTTACTGTTATTTCTTATTGTTATTGTTATTTCTTATTGTTATTGTTATTTGTTGAGGTTATTGTTATTTCTTATTGTTATTGTTTTTTCTTATTGTTAATGTTATTTCTTATTGTTATTGTTATTTCTTATTGATATTGTTATTTGTTATTGTTATTGTTATTGTTATTTCTTATTGTTATTGTTATTTCTTTTTGTTATTGTTATTTCTTATTGTTATTGGTATTTCTTATTGTTATTGTTATTGTTATTCCTTATTGTTATTGTTATTTATTATTGTTATTGTTATTTCTTTTTGTTATTGTTATTTCTTATTGTTATTGGTATTTCTTATTGTTATTGTTATTGTTATTCCTTATTGTTATTGTTATTTATTATTGTTATTGTTATTTCTTATTGTTATTGTTATTTCTTATTGTTATTGTTATTCCTTATTGATATTGTTATTTCTTATTGTTATTGTTATTTTTTATTGTTATTGTTATTGTTATTTCTTATTGTTATTGTTATTTCTTATTGTTATTGTTATTTCTTATTGATATTGTTATTTCTTATTGTTATTGTTATTTTTTATTGTTATTGTTATTTCTTATTGTTAATGTTATTTCTTATTGTTATTGTTATTTCTTATAGTTATTTCTTATTGTTATTGTTATTTCTTATTGTTATTGTTATTTCTTATTGATATTGTTATTTCTTATTGTTATTGTTATTTCTTATTTTTAATGTTATTTCTTATTGTTATTTCCTATTGTTATTGTTATTTCTTTTTGTTATTGGTATTTCTTATTGTTATTGTTATTGTTATTCCTTATTGTTATTGTTATTTCTTATTGTTATTGTTATTTCTTATTGTTAATGTTATTTCTTATTGTTAGTATTATTTCTTATTGTTATTGTTATTTCTTATTGTTATTTCTTATTGATATTGTTATTTCTTTTTGTTATTGTTATTTTTTATTGATATTGTTATTTCTTATTGTTATTGTTATTTCTTATTCTTATTGTTATTTCTTATTGTTATTGTTATTTTATATTGTTATTGTTATTTCTTATTGTTATTGTTATTTCTTATTGTTATTGTTATTTCCTATTTTTTATTGTTATTTGTTATTGCTATTTCTTATTCTTATTGTTATTTCTTATTGATATTGTTATTTCTTTTTGTTATTGTTATTTTTTATTGATATTGTTATTTCTTATTGTTTTTTCTTATTGTTATTGTTATTTCTTATTGTTATTGTTATTTCATATTGTTATTGTTATTTCTTATTGTTATTGTTATTTCTTATTGTTATTGTTATTTCTTATTGTTATTGTTATTTCCTATTGTTATTGTTATTGTTCTTTCTTATTGTTATTGTTATTTCTTATTGTTATTGTTATTTCTTATTGTTATTGTTATTACTTATTGTTATTGTTATTTCTTATTGTTATTGTTATTTCGTATGGTTATTGTTATTTCTTATTGTTATTGTTATTTCTTATTGTTAATGTTATTTCTTATTGTTATTGTTATTTCTTCTTGTTATTGTTATTTCTTATTGTTATTGTTATTTTTTATTGTTATCGTTATTTCTTATTGTTATTGCTATTTCTTATTGTTATTGTTATTTCTTATTGTCATTGTTATTTCTTATTGTTATTGTTCTTCCTTATTGTTATTGTTATTTCTTATTGTTATTGTTATTTCTTATTGTTACTGTTATTTCTTATTGTTATTTCTATTTCTTATTGTTATTATTATTTCATATTGTCATTGTTATTTCTTATTGTTATTGTTCTTCCTTATTGTTATTGTTATTTCTTATTGTTATTTTTTATTCTTATTGTTATTTCTTATTGTTACTGTTATTTCTTATTGTTATTGTTATTTCTTATTGTTATTGTTTTTTCTTATTGTTAATGTTATTTCTTATTGTTATTGTTATTTCTTATTGATATTGTTATTTGTTATTGTTATTGTTATTGTTATTTCTTATTGTTATTGTTATTTCTTATTGTTATTGTTATTGTTATTCCTTATTGTTATTGTTATTTATTATTGTTATTGTTATTTCTTTTTGTTATTGTTATTTCTTATTGTTATTGGTATTTCTTATTTTTATTGTTATTGTTATTCCTTATTGTTATTGTTATTTATTATTGTTATTGTTATTTCTTATTGTTATTGTTATTTCTTATTGTTATTGTTATTCCTTATTGATATTGTTATTTCTTATTGTTATTGTTATTTTTTATTGTTATTGTTATTGTTATTTCTTATTGTTATTGTTATTTCTTATTGTTATTTTTTATTGTTATTGTTATTTCTTATTGTTAATGTTATTTCTTATTGTTATTTCTTATTGTTATTGTTATTTCTTATAGTTATTTCTTATTGTTATTGTTATTTCTTATTGTTATTGTTATTTCTTATTGATATTGTTATTTCTTATTGTTATTTCTTATTTTTAATGTTATTTCTTATTGTTATTTCCTATTGTTATTGTTATTTCTTTTTGTTATTGGTATTTCTTATTGTTATTGTTATTGTTATTCCTTATTGTTATTGTTATTTCTTATTGTTAATGTTATTTCTTATTGTTAATGTTATTTCTTATTGTTATTGTTATTTCTTATTGTTATTTCTTATTGATATTGTTATTTCTTTTTGTTATTGTTATTTTTTATTGATATTGTTATTTTTTATTGATATTGTTATTTCTTATTGTTATTGTTATTTCTGATTCTTATTGTTTTTTCTTATTGTTATTGTTATTTCATATTGTTATTGTTATTTCTTATTGTTATTGTTATTTCTTATTTTTTATTGTTATTTGTTATTGTTATTTCTTATTCTTATTGTTATTTCTTATTGATATTGTTATTTCTTTTTGTTATTGTTATTTTTTATTGATATTGTTATTTCTTATTGTTTTTTTTTATTGTTATTGTTATTTCTTATTGTTATTGTTATTTCTTATTGTTATTGTTATTTCATATTGTTATTGTTTTTTCTTATTGTTATTGTTATTTCTTATTGTTATTGTTATTTCTTATTTTTTATTGTTATTTCTTATTGTTATTGTTATTTATTATTGTTATTGTTATTTCCTATTGTTATTGTTATTTCTTTTTGTTATTGTTATTTCTTATTGTTATTGTTATTGTTATTTCTTATTGGTATTGTTATTTCTTATTGTTATTGTTATTGTTAATTCTTATTGTTAATGTTATTTCTTATTGTTAATGTTATTTCTTATTGTTATTGTTATTTCTTATTGTTAATGTTATTTCTTATAGTTATTTCTTATAGTTATTTCTTATTTTTATTGTTATTTCTTATTGTTATTGTTATTTCTTATTGATATTGTTATTTCTTATTGTTATTGTTATTTCCTATTGTTATTGTTATTTCTTTTTGTTATTGGTATTTCTTATTGTTATTGTTATTCCTTATTGTTATTGTTATTTATTATTGTTATTGTTATTTCTTATTGTTATTGTTATTTCTTATTGTTAATGTTATTTCTTATTGTTATTGTTATTTCTTATTGTTATTGTTATTTCTTATTGTTATTGTTATTTTTTATTGTTATTGGTATTTTTTATTGTTATTGTTATTTCTTATTGTTATTGTTATTTATTATTGTTATTGTTATTTCCTATTGTTATTGTTATTTCTTATTGTTATTTCTTATTGTTATTGTTATTTCTTATTGTTATTGTTATTTCTTATTGTTATTGTTATTTCTTATTGTTATTGTTATTTCTTATTGTTATTGTTATTTCTTATTCTTATTGTTATTTCTTATTGTTATTGTTATTTCCTATTGTTATTGTTATTTCTTATTGTTATTGTTATTGTTATTTCTTATTGTTATTGTTATTTCTTATTGTAAATGTTATTTCTTATTGTTATTGTTATTTCTTATTGTTATTGTTATTTCTTATTGTTATTGTTATTTCTTATTGTTATTGTTATTTTTTATTGTTATTGTTATTTCTTATTGTTATTGGTATTTTTTATTGTTATTGTTATTTTTTATTGTTATTGTTATTTCTTATTGTTATTGTTATTGTTATTTCTTATTGTTATTATTATTTCTTATTGTTATTGTTATTGTTATTTCTTATTGTTATTGTTATTCCTTATTGTTATTGGTATTTCTTATTGTTATTGTTATTTCTTATTGTTATTGTTATTTCCTATTGTTATTGTTATTTCTTATTGTTATTGTTATTTCTTATTGTTATTGTTATTTCCTATTGTTATTGTTATTTCTTATTGTTATTGTTATTGTTATTTCTTATTGGTATTGTTATTTATTATTGTTATTGTTATTGTTATTTCTTGTTGTTATTGTTATTTCTTATTGTAAATGTTATTTCTTATTGTTAATGTTATTTCTTATTGTTATTGTTATTTCTTATTGTTAATGTTATTTCTTATTGTTATTGTTATTTCTTATTGTTATTGTTATTTCTTATTGTTATTGTTATTTTTATTGTTATTGTTATTTTTTATTGTTATTGTTATTTCTTATTGTTATTGGTATTTTTTATTGTTATTGTTATTTTTTATTGTTATTGTTATTTCTTATTGTTATTGTTTTTGTTATTTCTTATTGTTATTGTTATTGTTATTTCTTATTGTTATTGTTATTCCTTATTGTTATTGGTATTTCTTTTTGTTATTGTTATTTCTTATTGTTATTGTTATTTCTTATTGTTATTGTTATTTCTTATTGTTATTGCTATTTCTTATTGTTATTGTTATTTCTTATTGTCATTGTTATTTCTTATTGTTATTGTTCTTCCTTATTGTTATTGTTATTTCTTATTGTTATTGTTATTTCTTATCCTTATTGTTATTTCTTATTGTTACTGTTATTTCTTATTGTTATTGTTATTTCTTATTGTTATTGTTATTTCTTATGGTTATTGTTATTTCTTATTATTATTGTTATTTCTTATTGTTAATGTTATTTCTTATTGTTATTGTTATTTCTTATTGATATTGTTATTTCTTATTGTTATTGTTATTGTTATTTCTTATTGTTATTGTTATTTCTTATTGTTATTGTTATTTCTTATTGTTATTGTTATTTCTTATTGTTATTGTTATTTTTTATTGTTATTGTTATTTCTTATTGTTATTGTTATTTCCTATTGTTATTTCTTATTGTTATTGTTATTTCTTATTGTTATTGTTATTTCTTTCTGTTATTGTTATTTCTTATTGTTATTGTTATTGTTATTCCTTATTGTTATTGTTATTTATTATTGTTATTGTTATTTCTTATTGTTATTTTTATTTCTTATTGTTAATGTTATTTCTTATTGTTATTTCTTATTGTTATTGTTATTCCTTATTGATATTGTTATTTCCTATTGTTATTGTTATTTTTTATTGTTATTGTTATTGTTATTTCTTATTGTTATTGTTATTTCTTATTGTCATTGTTATTTCTTATTGTTATTGTTATTTCTTATTGATATTGTTATTTCTTATTGTTATTTTTTATTGTTATTGTTATTTCTTATTGATATTGTTATTTCTTATTGTTATTTTTTATTGTTATTGTTATTTCTTATTGTTATTGATATTGTTATTTCTTATTGTTATTGTTATTTCTTATTGTTATTGCTATTTCTTATTGTTATTGTTATTTCTTATTGTCATTGTTATTTCTTATTGTTATTGTTCTTCCTTATTGTTATTGTTATTTCTTATTGTTATTGTTATTTCTTATTCTTATTGTTATTTCTTATTGTTACTGTTATTTCTTATTGTTATTGTTATTTCTTATTGTTATTGTTATTTCTTATGGTTATTGTTATTTCTTATTGTTATTGTTATTTCTTATTGTTATTGTTATTTATTATTGTTATTGTTATTTCCAATTGTTATTGTTATTTCTTTTTGTTATTGTTATTTCTTATTGTTATTGTTATTGTTATTTCTTATTATTATTGTTATTTCTTATTGTTATTGTTATTTATTATTGCTATTGTTATTTCCTATTGTTATTGTTATTTCTTATTGTTATTTCTTATTGTTATTGTTATTTCTTATTGTTATTTCTTATTGTTATTGTTATTTCCTATTATTATTGTTATTTCTTATTGTTATTGTTATTTCTTATTGTTATTTCCTATTGTTATTGTTATTTCTTTTTGTTATTTTTATTTCTTATTGTTATTGTTATTGTTATTACTTATTGTTATTGTTATTTTTTATTGTCATTGTTATTTCTTATTGTTATTGTTATTTCTTATTGATATTGTTATTTCTTATTGTTATTGTTATTTCTTATTGTTATTTTTTATTCTTATTGTTATTTCTTATTGTTATTGTTATTGTTATTTCTTATTGTTATTGTTATTTCTTATTGTTATTGTTGTTTCTTATTATTATTGTTATTTCTTATTGTTATTGTTATTTCTTATTGTTATTGTTATTTCTTATTGTTATTGCTATTTCTTATTGTTATTGTTATTTCTTATTGTCATTGTTATTTCTTATTGTTATTGTTCTTCCTTATTGTTATTGTTAGTTCTTATTGTTATTGTTATTTCTTATTCTTATTGTTATTTCTTATTGTTACTGTTATTTCTTATTGTTATTGTTATTTCTTATTGTTATTGTTATTTCTTATGGTTATTGTTATTTCTTATTGTTATTGTTATTTCTTATTGTTATTGTTATTTATTATTGTTATTGTTATTTCTTATTGTTATTGTTATTTCCAATTGTTATTGTTATTTATTTTTGTTATTGTTATTTCTTATTGTTATTGTTATTTCTTATTGTTATTGTTATTTTTTATTGTTATTGTTATTTCTTATTATTATTGTTATTTCTTATTGTTATTGTTATTTCTTATTGTTATTGTTATTTATTATTGTTATTGTTATTTCCTATTGTTATTGTTATTTCTTATTGTTATTGTTATTTCTTATTGTTATTGTTATTTCTTATTGTTATTGTTATTTCCTATTGTTATTGTTATTTCTTATTGTTATTTCCTATTGTTATTGTTATTTCTTTTTGTTATTTTTATTTCTTATTGTTATTGTTATTTCTTATTGTTATTTCCTATTGTTATTGTTATTACTTATTGTTATTGTTATTTCTTATTGTTATTGTTATTTCGTATGGTTATTGTTATTTCTTATTGTTATTGTTATTTCTTATTGTTAATGTTATTTCTTATTGTTATCGTTATTTCTTATTGTTATTGCTATTTCTTATTGTTATTGTTATTTCTTATTGTCATTGTTATGTCTTATTGTTATTGTTCTTCCTTATTGTTATTGTTATTTCTTATTGTTATTGTTATTTCTTATTCTTATTGTTATTTCTTATTGTTACTGTTATTTCTTATTGTTATTGCTATTTCTTATTGTTATTGTTATTTCTTATTGTCATTTCTTATTGTTATTGTTCTTCCTTATTGTTATTGTTATTTCTTATTGTTATTTCTTATTTTTATTGTTATTTCTTATTGTTACTGTTATTTCTTATTGTTATTGTTATTTCTTATTGTTATTGTTATTTGTTATGGTTATTGTTATTTCTTATTGTTATTGTTTTTTCTTATTGTTAATGTTATTTCTTATTGTTATTGTTATTTCTTATTGATATTGTTATTTGTTATTGTTATTGTTATTGTTATTTCTTATTGTTATTGTTATTTCTTTTTGTTATTATTATTTCTTATTGTTATTGGTATTTCTTATTGTTATTGTTATTGTTATTCCTTATTGTTATTGTTATTTATTATTGTTATTGTTATTTCTTTTTGTTATTGTTATTTCTTATTGTTATTGTTATTTCTTATTGTTATTGTTATTTCTTATTGTTATTGCTATTTCTTATTGTTATTGTTATTTCTTATTGTCATTGTTATTTCTTATTGTTATTGTTCTTCCTTATTGTTATTGTTAGTTCTTATTGTTATTGTTATTTCTTATTCTTATTGTTATTTCTTATTGT
Organism: Ontholestes murinus; assembly: GCA_963969525.1. Lineage (NCBI taxonomy): Eukaryota > Metazoa > Arthropoda > Insecta > Coleoptera > Staphylinidae > Ontholestes > Ontholestes murinus. The sequence goes on from CAXAKX010001083.1 coordinate 107,937, forward strand.
TACTGTTATTTCTTATTGTTATTGTTATTTCTTATTGTTATTGTTATTTCTTATGGTTATTGTTATTTCTTATTGTTATTGTTATTTCTTATTGTTATTGTTATTTATTATTGTTATTGTTATTTCTTATTGTTATTGTTATTTCCAATTGTTATTGTTATTTATTTTTGTTATTGTTATTTCTTATTGTTATTGTTATTTCTTATTGTTATTGTTATTTTTTATTGTTATTGTTATTTCTTATTATTATTGTTATTTCTTATTGTTATTGTTATTTCTTATTGTTATTGTTATTTATTATTGTTATTGTTATTTCCTATTGTTATTGTTATTTCTTATTGTTATTGTTATTTCTTATTGTTATTGTTATTTCTTATTGTTATTGTTATTTCCTATTGTTATTGTTATTTCTTATTGTTATTTCCTATTGTTATTGTTATTTCTTTTTGTTATTTTTATTTCTTATTGTTATTGTTATTTCTTATTGTTATTTCCTATTGTTATTGTTATTACTTATTGTTATTGTTATTTCTTATTGTTATTGTTATTTCGTATGGTTATTGTTATTTCTTATTGTTATTGTTATTTCTTATTGTTAATGTTATTTCTTATTGTTATCGTTATTTCTTATTGTTATTGCTATTTCTTATTGTTATTGTTATTTCTTATTGTCATTGTTATGTCTTATTGTTATTGTTCTTCCTTATTGTTATTGTTATTTCTTATTGTTATTGTTATTTCTTATTCTTATTGTTATTTCTTATTGTTACTGTTATTTCTTATTGTTATTGCTATTTCTTATTGTTATTGTTATTTCTTATTGTCATTTCTTATTGTTATTGTTCTTCCTTATTGTTATTGTTATTTCTTATTGTTATTTCTTATTTTTATTGTTATTTCTTATTGTTACTGTTATTTCTTATTGTTATTGTTATTTCTTATTGTTATTGTTATTTGTTATGGTTATTGTTATTTCTTATTGTTATTGTTTTTTCTTATTGTTAATGTTATTTCTTATTGTTATTGTTATTTCTTATTGATATTGTTATTTGTTATTGTTATTGTTATTGTTATTTCTTATTGTTATTGTTATTTCTTTTTGTTATTATTATTTCTTATTGTTATTGGTATTTCTTATTGTTATTGTTATTGTTATTCCTTATTGTTATTGTTATTTATTATTGTTATTGTTATTTCTTTTTGTTATTGTTATTTCTTATTGTTATTGGTATTTCTTATTGTTATTGTTATTGTTATTCCTTATTGTTATTGTTATTTATTATTGTTATTGTTATTTCTTATTGTTATTGTTATTTCTTATTGTTATTGTTATTCCTTATTGATATTGTTATTTCTTATTGTTATTGTTATTTTTTATTGTTATTGTTATTGTTATTTCTTATTGTTATTGTTATTTCTTATTGTTATTGTTATTTCTTATTGATATTGTTATTTCTTATTGTTATTGTTATTTTTTATTGTTATTGTTATTTCTTATTGTTAATGTTATTTCTTATTGTTATTGTTATTTCTTATAGTTATTTCTTATTGTTATTGTTATTTCTTATTGTTATTGTTATTTCTTATTGATATTGTTATTTCTTATTGTTATTGTTATTTCTTATTTTTAATGTTATTTCTTATTGTTATTTCCTATTGTTATTGTTATTTCTTTTTGTTATTGGTATTTCTTATTGTTATTGTTATTGTTATTCCTTATTGTTATTGTTATTTCTTATTGTTATTGTTATTTCTTATTGTTAATGTTATTTCTTATTGTTAATATTATTTCTTATTGTTATTGTTATTTCTTATTGTTATTTCTTATTGATATTGTTATTTCTTTTTGTTATTGTTATTTTTTATTGATATTGTTATTTCTTATTGTTATTGTTATTTCTTATTGTTATTGTTACTTCTTATTCTTATTGTTATTTCTTATTGTTATTGTTATTTTATATTGTTATTGTTATTTCTTATTGTTATTGTTATTTCTTATTGTTATTGTTATTTCTTATTTTTTATTGTTATTTGTTATTGTTATTTCTTATTCTTATTGTTATTTCTTATTGATATTGTTATTTCTTTTTGTTATTGTTATTTTTTATTGATATTGTTATTTCTTATTGTTTTTTCTTATTGTTATTGTTATTTCTTATTGTTATTGTTATTTCATATTGTTATTGTTATTTCTCATTGTTATTGTTATTTCTTATTGTTATTGTTATTTCTTATTTTTTATTGTTATTTGTTATTATTATTGTTATTTCTTATTGTTATTGTTATTTATTATTGTTATTGTTATTTCCTATTGTTATTGTTATTTCTTTTTGTTATTGTTATTTCTTATTGTTATTGTTATTGTTATTTCTTATTGGTATTGTTATTTCTTATTGTTATTGTTATTGTTAATTCTTATTGTTAATGTTATTTCTTATTGTTATTTCTTATAGTTATTTCTTATAGTTATTTCTTATTGTTATTGTTATTTCTTATTGTTATTGTTATTTCTTATTGTTATTGTTATTTCCTATTGTTATTGTTATTTCTTTTTGTTATTGGTATTTCTTATTGTTATTGTTATTCCTTATTGTTATTGTTATTTATTATTGTTATTGTTATTTCTTATTGTTATTGTTATTTCTTATTGTTAATGTTATTTCTTATTGTTAATGTTATTTCTTATTGTTATTGTTATTTCTTATTGTTATTGTTATTTCTTATTGTTATTGTTATTTTTTATTGTTATTGTTATTTCTTATTGTTATTGGTATTTTTTATTGTTATTGTTATTTCTTATTGTTATTGTTATTTATTATTGTTATTGTTATTTCCTATTGTTATTGTTATTTCTTATTGTTATTGTTATTTCTTATTGTTATTGTTATTTCTTATTGTTATTGTTATTTCTTATTGTTATTGTTATTTCTTATTGTTATTGTTATTTCCTATTTTTATTGTTATTTCTTATTGTTATTGTTATTTCTTATTGTTATTGTTATTTCCTATTGTTATTGTTATTTCTTATTGTTATTGTTATTGTTATTTCTTATTGGTATTGTTATTTCTTATTGTTATTGTTATTGTTATTTCTTATTGTTATTGTTATTCCTTATTGTAAATGTTATTTCTTATTGTTAATGTTATTTCTTATTGTTATTGTTATTTCTTATTGTTTTTGTTATTTCTTATTGTTATTGTTATTTCTTATTGTTATTGTTATTTCTTATTGTTATTGTTATTTCTTATTGTTATTGCTATTTCTTATTGTTATTGTTATTTCTTATTGTCATTGTTATTTCTTATTGTTATTGTTCTTCCTTATTGTTATTGTTATTTCTTATTGTTATTGTTATTTCTTATCCTTATTGTTATTTCTTATTGTTACTGTTATTTCTTATTGTTATTGTTATTTCTTATTGTTATTGTTATTTCTTATGGTTATTGTTATTTCTTATTATTATTGTTATTTCTTATTGTTAATGTTATTTCTTATTGTTATTTCTTATTGTTATTGTTATTTCTTATTGATATTGTTATTTCTTATTGTTATTGTTATTTTTTATTGTTATTGTTATTTCTTATTGTTATTGTTATTTCCTATTGTTATTTCTTATTGTTATTGTTATTTCTTATTGTTATTGTTATTTCTTTTTGTTATTGTTATTTCTTATTGTTATTGTTATTTCTTTTTGTTATTGTTATTTCTTATTGTTATTGTTATTGTTATTCCTTATTGTTATTGTTATTTATTATTGTTATTGTTATTTCTTATTGTTATTGTTATTTCTTATTGTTAATGTTATTTCTTATTGTTATTGTTATTTCTTATTGTTATTGTTATTTCTTTTTGTTATTGTTATTTCTTATTGTTATTGTTATTTCTTATTGTTATTGTTATTTCTTATTGTTATTGTTATTTCTTATTGTTATTGTTATTTCCTATTGTTATTGTTATTTCTTATTGTTATTGTTATTTCTTATTGTTATTGTTATTTCCTATTGTTATTGTTATTTCTTATTGTTATTTCTTATTGGTATTGTTATTTCTTATTGTTATTGTTATTGTTATTTCTTATTGTTATTGTTATTTCTTATTGTAAATGTTATTTCTTATTGTTAATGTTATTTTCTTATTGTTATTGTTATTTCTTATTGTTAATGTTATTTCTTATTGTTATTGTTATTTCTTATTGTTATTGTTATTTCTTATTGTTATTGTTATTTCTTATTGTTATTGTTATTTTTTATTGTTATTGTTATTTCTAATTGTTATTGGTATTTTTTATTGTTATTGTTATTTTTTATTGTTATTGTTATTTCTTATTGTTATTGTTATTGTTATTTCTTATTGTTATTGTTATTTCTTATTGTTATTGTTATTTCTTATTGTTATTGGTATTCCTTATTGTTATTGGTATTTCTTATTGTTATTGTTATTTCTTATTGTTATTGTTATTTCTTATTGTTATTGTTATTTCTTATTGTTATTGCTATTTCTTATTGTTATTGTTATTTCTTATTGTCATTGTTATTTCTTATTGTTATTGTTCTTCCTTATTGTTATTGTTATTTCTTATCCTTATTGTTATTTCTTATTGTTATTGTTATTTCTTATTGTTATTGTTATTTCTTATTATTATTGTTATTTCTTATTGTTAATGTTATTTCTTATTGTTATTTCTTATTGATATTGTTATTTCTTATTGTTATTGTTATTGTTATTTCTTATTGTTATTGTTATTTCTTATTGTTATTGTTATTTCATATTGTTATTGTTATTTCTTATTGTTATTGTTATTTCTTATTTTTTATTGTTATTTGTTATAGTTATTGTTATTTCTTATTGTTACTGTTATTTCTTATTGTTATTGTTATTTCTTATTGTTATTGTTATTTCTTATGGTTATTGTTATTTCTTATTATTATTGTTATTTCTTATTGTTAATGTTATTTCTTATTGTTATTTCTTATTGATATTGTTATTTCTTATTGTTATTGTTATTGTTATTGTTATTTCTTATTGTTATTGTTATTTCTTATTGATATTGTTATTTCTTATTGTTATTGTTATTTTTTATTGTTATTGTTATTTCTTATTGTTATTGTTAATTCCTATTGTTATTTCTTATTGTTAATGTTATTTCTTATTGTTATTGTTATTTCTTATTGTTATTGTTATTTCTTATTGTTATTGTCATTTTTTATTGTTATTGTTATTTCTTATTGTAATTGGTATTATTTATTGTTATTGTTATTTCTTATTGTTATTGTTATTTATTATTGTTATTGTTATTTCCTATTGTTATTGTTATTTCTTATTGTTATTGTTATTTCTTATTGTTATTGTTATTTCTTATTGTTATTGTTATTTCTTATTGTTATTGTTATTTCTTATTGTTATTGTTATTTCCTATTTTTATTGTTATTTCTTATTGTTATTGTTATTTCTTATTGTTATTGTTATTTCCTATTGTTATTGTTATTTCTTATTGTTATTGTTATTGTTATTTCTTATTGGTATTGTTATTTCTTATTGTTATTGTTATTGTTATTTCTTATTGTTATTGTTATTTCTTATTGTAAATGTTATTTCTTATTGTTAATGTTATTTCTTATTTTTATTGTTATTTCTTATTGTTAATGTTATTTCTTATTGTTATTGTTATTTCTTATTGTTATTGTTATTTCTTATTGTTATTGTTATTTCTTATTGTTATTGTTATTTTTTATTGTTATTGTTATTTCTTATTGTTATTGTTATTTCTTATTGTTATTGTTATTTCTTATTGTTATTGTTATTTCTTATTGTTATTGTTATTTCCTATTTTTATTGTTATTTCTTATTGTTATTGTTATTTCTTATTGTTATTGTTATTTCCTATTGTTATTGTTATTTCTTATTGTTATTGTTATTGTTATTTCTTATTGGTATTGTTATTTCTTATTGTTATTGTTATTGTTATTTCTTATTGTTATTGTTATTGTTATTTCTTATTGGTATTGTTATTTCTTTTTGTTATTGTTATTGTTAATTCTTATTGTTAATGTTATTTCTTATTGTTATTTCTTATAGTTATTTCTTATAGTTATTTCTTATTGTTATTGTTATTTCTTATTGTTATTGTTATTTCTTATTGTTATTGTTATTTCCTATTGTTATTGTTATTTCTTTTTGTTATTGGTATTTCTTATTGTTATTGTTATTCCTTATTGTTATTGTTATTTATTATTGTTATTGTTATTTCTTATTGTTATTGTTATTTCTTATTGTTAATGTTATTTCTTATTGTTAATGTTATTTCTTATTGTTATTGTTATTTCTTATTGTTATTGTTATTTCTTATTGTTATTGTTATTTTTTATTGTTATTGTTATTTCTTATTGTTATTGGTATTTTTTATTGTTATTGTTATTTCTTATTGTTATTGTTATTTATTATTGTTATTGTTATTTCCTATTGTTATTGTTATTTCTTATTGTTATTGTTATTTCTTATTGTTATTGTTATTTCTTATTGTTATTGTTATTTCTTATTGTTATTGTTATTTCTTATTGTTATTGTTATTTCCTATTTTTATTGTTATTTCTTATTGTTATTGTTATTGTTATTTCTTATTGGTATTGTTATTGTTATTTCTTATTGTTATTGTTATTGTTATTTCTTATTGGTATTGTTATTTCTTATTGTTATTGTTATTGTTATTTCTTATTGTTATTGTTATTCCTTATTGTAAATGTTATTTCTTATTGTTAATGTTATTTCTTATTGTTATTGTTATTTCTTATTGTTAATGTTATTTCTTATTGTTATTGTTATTTCTTATTGTTATTGTTATTTCTTATTGTTATTGTTATTTCTTATTGTTATTGCTATTTCTTATTGTTATTGTTATTTCTTATTGTCATTGTTATTTCTTATTGTTATTGTTCTTCCTTATTGTTATTGTTATTTCTTATTGTTATTGTTATTTCTTATCCTTATTGTTATTTCTTATTGTTACTGTTATTTCTTATTGTTATTGTTATTTCTTATGGTTATTGTTATTTCTTATTATTATTGTTATTTCTTATTGTTAATGTTATTTCTTATTGTTATTTCTTATTGTTATTGTTATTTCTTATTGATATTGTTATTTCTTATTGTTATTGTTATTTTTTATTGTTATTGTTATTTCTTATTGTTATTGTTATTTCCTATTGTTATTTCTTATTGTTATTGTTATTTCTTATTGTTATTGTTATTTCTTTTTGTTATTGTTATTTCTTATTGTTATTGTTATTTCTTTTTGTTATTGTTATTTCTTATTGTTATTGTTATTGTTATTCCTTATTGTTATTGTTATTTTTTATTGTTATTGTTATTTCTTATTGTTATTGGTATTTTTTATTGTTATTGTTATTTCTTATTGTTATTGTTATTTATTATTGTTATTGTTATTTCCTATTGTTATTGTTATTTCTTATTGTTATTGTTATTTCTTATTGTTATTGTTATTTCTTATTGTTATTGTTATTTCTTATTGTTATTGTTATTTCTTATTGTTATTGTTATTTCCTATTTTTATTGTTATTTCTTATTGTTATTGTTATTGTTATTTCTTATTGGTATTGTTATTGTTATTTCTTATTGTTATTGTTATTGTTATTTCTTATTGGTATTGTTATTTCTTATTGTTATTGTTATTGTTATTTCTTATTGTTATTGTTATTCCTTATTGTAAATGTTATTTCTTATTGTTAATGTTATTTCTTATTGTTATTGTTATTTCTTATTGTTAATGTTATTTCTTATTGTTATTGTTATTTCTTATTGTTAATGTTATTTCTTATTGTTATTTCTTATTGTTATTGTTATTTCTTATTGTTATTGTTATTTCTTATTGTTATTGTTATTTCCTATTGTTATTGTTATTTCTTATTGTTATTGTTATTTCTTATTGTTATTGTTATTTCCTATTGTTATTGTTATTTCTTATTGTTATTTCTTATTGGTATTGTTATTTCTTATTGTTATTGTTATTGTTATTTCTTATTGTTATTGTTATTTCTTATTGTAAATGTTATTTCTTATTGTTAATGTTATTTCTTATTGTTATTGTTATTTCTTATTGTTAATGTTATTTCTTATTGTTATTGTTATTTCTTATTGTTATTGTTATTTCTTATTGTTATTGTTATTTCTTATTGGTATTGTTATTTTTTATTGTTATTGTTATTTCTAATTGTTATTGGTATTTTTTATTGTTATTGTTATTTTTTATTGTTATTGTTATTTCTTATTGTTATTGTTATTGTTATTTCTTATTGTTATTGTTATTTCTTATTGTTATTGTTATTTCTTATTGTTATTGGTATTCCTTATTGTTATTGGTATTTCTTATTGTTATTGTTATTTCTTATTGTTATTGTTATTTCTTATTGTTATTGTTATTTCTTATTGTTATTGCTATTTCTTATTGTTATTGTTATTTCTTATTGTCATTGTTATTTCTTATTGTTATTGTTCTTCCTTATTGTTATTGTTATTTCTTATCCTTATTGTTATTTCTTATTGTTATTGTTATTTCTTATTGTTATTGTTATTTCTTATTATTATTGTTATTTCTTATTGTTATTTCTTATTGATATTGTTATTTCTTATTGTTATTGTTATTGTTATTTCTTATTGTTATTGTTATTTCTTATTGTTATTGTTATTTCATATTGTTATTGTTATTTCTTATTGTTATTGTTATTTCTTATTTTTTATTGTTATTTGTTATAGTTATTGTTATTTCTTATTGTTACTGTTATTTCTTATTGTTATTGTTATTTCTTATTGTTATTGTTATTTCTTATGGTTATTGTTATTTCTTATTATTATTGTTATTTCTTATTGTTATTTCTTATTGATATTGTTATTTCTTATTGTTATTGTTATTGTTATTGTTATTTCTTATTGTTATTGTTATTTCTTATTGATATTGTTATTTCTTATTGTTATTGTTATTTTTTATTGTTATTGTTATTTCTTATTGTTATTGTTAATTCCTATTGTTATTTCTTATTGTTAATGTTATTTCTTATTGTTATTGTTATTTCTTATTGTTATTGTTATTTTTTATTGTTATTGTCATTTTTTATTGTTATTGTTATTTCTTATTGTAATTGGTATTTTTTATTGTTATTGTTATTTCTTATTGTTATTGTTATTTATTATTGTTATTGTTATTTCCTATTGTTATTGTTATTTCTTATTGTTATTGTTATTTCTTATTGTTATTGTTATTTCTTATTGTTATTGTTATTTCTTATTGTTATTGTTATTTCTTATTGTTATTGTTATTTCCTATTTTTATTGTTATTTCTTATTGTTATTGTTATTTCTTATTGTTATTGTTATTTCCTATTGTTATTGTTATTTCTTATTGTTATTGTTATTTCTTATTGGTATTGTTATTTCTTATTGTTATTGTTATTGTTATTTCTTATTGTTATTGTTATTTCTTATTGTAAATGTTATTTCTTATTGTTAATGTTATTTCTTATTGTTATTGTTATTTCTTATTGTTAATGTTATTTCTTATTGTTATTGTTATTTCTTATTGTTATTGTTATTTCTTATTGTTATTGTTATTTCTTATTGTTATTGTTATTTTTTATTGTTATTGTTATTTCTTATTGTTATTGGTATTTTTTTATTGTTATTGTTATTTTTTATTGTTATTGTTATTTCTTATTGTTATTGTTATTGTTATTTCTTATTGTTATTGTTATTTCTTATTGTTATTGTTATTGTTATTTCTTATTGTTATTGTTATTCCTTATTGTTATTGGTATTTCTTATTGTTATTGTTATTTCTTATTGTTATTGTTATTTCTTATTGTTATTGTTATTTCTTATTGTTATTGTTATTTCTTATTGTTATTGCTATTTCTTATTGTTATTGTTATTTCTTATTGTTATTGTTATTTCTTATTGTTATTGTTCTTCCTTATTGTTATTGTTATTTCTTATCCTTATTGTTATTTCTTATTGTTACTGTTATTTCTTATTGTTATTGTTATTGTTATTTCTTATGGTTATTGTTATTTCTTATTATTATTGTTATTTCTTATTGTTAATGTTATTTCTTATTGTTATTGTTATTTCTTATTGATATTGTTATTTCTTATTGTTATTGTTATTTTTTATTGTTATTGTTATTTCTTATTGTTATTGTTATTTCCTATTGTTATTTCTTATTGTTATTGTTATTTCTTATTGTTATTGTTATTTCTTTTTGTTATTGTTATTTCTTATTGTTATTGTTATTGTTATTCCTTATTGTTATTGTTATTTATTATTGTTATTGTTATTTCTTATTGTTACTGTTATTTCTTATTGTTAATGTTATTTCTTATTGTTATTGTTATTTCTTATTGTTATTGTTATTTCTTATTGTTATTGTTATTGTTATTTCTTATTGTTATTGTTATTTCTTATTGTTATTGTTATTTCCTATTGTTATTGTTATTTCTTATTGTTATTGTTATTGTTATTTCTTATTGGTATTGTTATTTCTTATTGTTATTGTTATTGTTATTTCTTATTGTTATTGTTATTTCTTATTGTAAATGTTATTTCTTATTGTTAAAGTTATTTCTTATTGTTATTGTTATTTCTTATTGTTAATGTTATTTCTTATTGTTATTGTTATTTCTTATTGTTATTGTTATTTTTTATTGTTATTGTTATTTCTTATTGTTATTGGTATTTTTTATTGTTATTGTTATTTTTTATTGTTATTGTTATTTCTTATTGTTATTGTTATTGTTATTTCTTATTGTTATTGTTATTTCTTATTGTTATTGTTATTCCTTATTGTTATTGGTATTCCTTATTGTTATTGGTATTTCTTATTGTTATTGTTATTTCTTATTGTTATTGTTATTTCTTATTGTTATTGTTATTTCTTATTGTTATTGCTATTTCTTATTGTTATTTCTTATTGTCATTGTTATTTCTTATTGTTATTGTTCTTCCTTATTGTTATTGTTATTTCTTATCCTTATTGTTATTTCTTATTGTTACTGTTATTTCTTATTGTTATTGTTATTTCTTATTGTTATTGTTATTTCTTATTATTATTGTTATTTCTTATTGTTAATGTTATTTCTTATTGTTATTTCTTATTGATATTGTTATTTCTTATTGTTATTGTTATTGTTATTTCTTATTGTTATTGTTATTTCTTATTGTTATTGTTATTTCATATTGTTATTGTTATTTCTTATTGTTATTGTTATTTCTTATTTTTTATTGTTATTTGTTATAGTTATTGTTATTTCTTATTGTTACTGTTATTTCTTATTGTTATTGTTATTTCTTATTGTTATTGTTATTTCTTATGGTTATTGTTATTTCTTATTATTATTGTTATTTCTTATTGATATTGTTATTTCTTATTGTTATTGTTATTGTTATTTCTTATTGTTATTGTTATTTCTTATTGATATTGTTATTTCTTATTGTTATTGTTATTTTTTATTGTTATTGTTATTTCTTATTGTTATTGTTATTTCCTATTGTTATTTCTTATTGTTATTGTTATTTCTTATTGTTATTGTTATTTCTTTCTGTTATTGTTATTTCTTATTGTTATTGGTATTTCTTATTGTTATTGTTATTTATTATTGTTATTGTTATTTCTTATTGTTATTTTTATTTCTTATTGTTAATGTTATTTCTTATTGTTATTTCTTATTGTTATTGTTATTCCTTATTGATATTGTTATTTCTTATTGTTATTGTTATTGTTATTTCTTATTGTTATTTCTTATTGTTATTGTTATTTCTTATTGTCATTGTTATTTCTTATTGTTATTGTTATTTCTTATTGATATTGTTATTTCTTATTGTTATTGTTATTTCTTATTGTTATTTTTAATTGTTATTGTTATTTCTTATTGTTATTGTTATTTCTTATTGTTATTGTTATTTCTTATTGTTATTTTTATTTCTTATTGTTATTGTTATTTCTTATTGTTAATGTTATTTCTTATTGTTATTGCTATTTCTTATTGTTATTTTTATTTCTTATTGTCATTGTTATTTCTTATTGTTATTGTTCTTTCTTATTGTTATTGTTATTTCTTATTGTTATTGTTATTTCTTATTTTTATTGTTATTTCTTATTGTTATTGTTATTCCTTATTGTTATTGTTATTTCTTATGGTTATTTTTATTTCTTATTGTTATTGTTATTTCTTATTGTTATTGTTATTTATTATTGTTATTGTTATTTCCAATTTTTATTGTTATTTCTTTTTGTTATTGTTATTTCTTATTGTTATTGTTATTTCTTATTGTTATTGTTATTTTTTATTGTTATTGTTATTTTTTATTGTTATTGTTATTTCTTATTATTATTGTTATTTCTTATTGTTATTGTTATTTCTAATTGTTATTGTTATTTATTATTGCTATTGCTATTTCCTATTGTTATTGTTATTTCTTATTGTTATTTCTTATTGTTATTGTTATTTCTTATTGTTATTGTTATTTCCTATTATTATTGTTATTTCTTATTGTTATTGTTATTTCTTATTGTTATTTCCTATTGTTATTGTTATTTCTTTTTGTTATTTTTATTTCTTATTGTTATTGTTATTGTTATTACTTATTGTTATTGTTATTTTTTATTGTCATTGTTATTTCTTATTGTTATTGTTATTTCTTATTGATATTGTTATTTCTTATTGTTATTGTTATTTCTTATTGTTATTTTTTATTGTTATTGTTATTTCTTATTGTTATTTCTTATTGTTATTGGTTTTTCTTATTGTTATTGTTATTTCTTATTGTTATTGCTATTTCTTATTGTTATTGTTATTTCTTATTGTCATTGTTATTTCTTATTGTTATTGTTCTTCCTTATTGTTATTGTTATTTCTTATTGTTATTGTTATTTCTTATTCTTATTGTTATTTCTTATTGTTATTGTTCTTCCTTATTGTTATTGTTATTTCTTATTGTTATTGTTATTTCTTATGGTTATTGTTATTTCTTATTGTTATTGTTATTTCTTATTGTTATTGTTATTTCTTATTGTTATTGTTATTTATTATTGTTATTGTTATTTCTTATTGTTATTGTTATTTCCAATTGTTATTGTTATTTCTTTTTGTTATTTTTATTTCTTATTGTTATTGTTATTTCTTATTGTTATTGTTATTTTTTATTGTTATTGTTGTTTTTTATTGTTATTGTTATTTCTTATTATTATTGTTATTTCTTATTGTTATTGTTATTTCTTATTGTTATTGTTATTTATTATTGTTATTGTTATTTCCTATTGTTATTGTTGTTTCTTATTGTTATTGTTATTTCTTATTGTTATTGTTATTTCTTATTGTTATTATTATTTCTTATTGTTATTGTTATTTCCTATTGTTATTGTTATTTCTTATTGTTATTGTTATTTCTTACTGTTATTTCCTATTGTTATTGTTATTTCTTTTTGTTATTTTTATTTCTTATTGTTATTGTTATTGTTATTACTTATTGGTTTTGTTATTTCTAAGTGTTATTGTTATTTCTTATTGTTATTGTTATTTCTTATTGTTATTGTTATTTCTTATTGTTATTGTTATTTCTTATTGTTATTGTTATTTTTTAGTGATATTGTTATTTCTTATTGTTATTGTTATTTCTTATTGTTATTGTTATTTTTTATTGTTATTGTTATTTCTGATTGTTATTGTTATTTTTTATTGTTATTGTTATTTCTTATTGTTATTGTTATTTCCTATTGTTATTGTTATTGTTCTTTCTTATTGTTATTGTTATTTCTTATTGTTATTGTTATTTCTTATTGTTATTGTTATTACTTATTGTTATTGTTATTTCTTATTGTTATTGTTATTTCGTATGGTTATTGTTATTTCTTATTGTTATTGTTATTTCTTATTGTTAATGTTATTTCTTATTGTTATTGTTATTTCTTATTGTTATTGTTATTGTTATTTCTTATTGTTATCATTATTTCTTATTGTTATTGCTATTTCTTATTGTTATTGTTATTTCTTATTGTCATTGTTATTTCTTATTGTTATTGTTCTTCCTTATTGTTATTGTTATTTCTTATTGTTATGGTTATTACTTATTGTTACTGTTATTACTTATTGTTATTGTTATTTCTTATTGTAATTGTTATTTCTTATTGTTATTGTTCTTCCTTATTGTTATTGTTATTTCTTATTCTTATTGTTATTTCTTATTGTTACTGTTATTTCTTATTGTTATTGTTATTTCTTATTGTTATTGTTATTTGTTATGGTTATTGTTATTTCTTATTGTTATTGTTTTTTCTTATTGTTAATGTTATTTCTTATTGTTATTGTTATTTCTTATTGATATTGTTATTTGTTATTGTTATTGTTATTGTTATTTCTTTTTGTTATTGTTATTTCTTATTGTTATTGGTATTTCTTATTGTTATTGTTATTGTTATTCCTTATTGTTATTGTTATTTATTATTGTTATTTTTATTTCTTTTTGTTATTGTTAGTTCTTATTGTTATTGGTATTTCTTATTGTTATTGTTATTGTTATTCCTTATTGTTATTGTTATTTATTATTGTTATTGTTATTTCTTATTGTTATTGTTATTTCTTATTGTTATTGTTATTCCCTATTGATATTGTTATTTCTTATTGTTATTGTTATATTTTATTGTTATTGTTATTGTTATTTCTTATTGTTATTGTTATTTCTTATTGTTATTGTTATTTCTTATTGTTATTGTTATTTCTTATTGTTATTTTTTATTGTTATTGTTATTTCTTATTGTTATTGTTATTTCTTATTGTTAATGTTATTTCTTATTGTTATTGTTATTTCTTATTGTTATTGTTATTTCTTATTGTTAATGTTATTTCTTATTGTTAATGTTATTTCTTATTGTTATTGTTATTTCTTATTGTTATTTCTTATTGATATTGTTATTTCTTTTTGTTATTGTTATTTTTTATTGATATTGTTATTTCTTATTGTTATTGTTATTTCTTATTGTTATTGTTATTTCTTATTCTTATTGTTATTGTTATTTCATATTGTTATTGTTATTTCTTATTGTTATTGTTATTTCTTATTGTTATTGTTATTTCTTATTTTTTATTGTTATTTGTTATTGTTATTACTTATTCTTATTGTTATTTCTTATTGATATTGTTATTTCTTTTTGTTATTGTTATTTTTTATTGATATTGTTATTTCTTATTGTTTTTTCTTATTGTTATTGTTATTTCTTATTGTTATTGTTATTTCTTATTGTTATTGTTATTTCATATTGTTATTGTTATTTCTTATTGTTATTGTTATTTCTTATTGTTATTGTTATTTCTTATTGTTATTGTTATTTCTTATTTTTTATTGCTATTGTTATTTCTTATTGTTATTGTTATTTATTACTTTATTTCCTATTGTTATTGTTATTTCTTTTTGTTATTGTTATTTCTTATTGTTATTGTTATTGTTATTTCTTATTGTTATTGTTATTGTTATTTCTTATTGTTATCATTATTTCTTATTGTTATTGTTATTTCTTATTGTCATTGTTATTTCTTATTGTTATTGTTATTTCTTATTGTTATTTCTTATTGATATTGTTATTTCTTTTTGTTATTGTTATTTTTTATTGATATTGTTATTTCTTATTGTTATTGTTATTTCTTATTGTTATTGTTATTTCTTATTCTTATTGTTATTGTTATTTCTTATTGTTATTGTTATTTCTTATTTTTTATTGTTATTTGTTATTGTTATTACTTATTCTTATTGTTATTTCTTATTGATATTGTTATTTCTTTTTGTTATTGCTATTTCTTATTGTTATTTTTATTTCTTATTGTCATTGTTATTTCTTATTGTTATTGTTCTTCCTTATTGTTATTGTTATTTCTTATTGTTATTGTTATTTCTTATTTTTATTGTTATTTCTTATTGTTATTGTTATTCCTTATTGTTATTGTTATTTCTTATGGTTATTTTTATTTCTTATTGTTATTGTTATTTCTTATTGTTATTGTTATTTATTATTGTTATTGTTATTTCCAATTTTTATTGTTATTTCTTTTTGTTATTGTTATTTCTTATTGTTATTGTTATTTCTTATTGTTATTGTTATTTTTTATTGTTATTGTTATTTTTTATTGTTATTGTTATTTCTTATTATTATTGTTATTTCTTATTGTTATTGTTATTTCTAATTGTTATTGTTATTTATTATTGCTATTGCTATTTCCTATTGTTATTGTTATTTCTTATTGTTATTTCTTATTGTTATTGTTATTTCTTATTGTTATTGTTATTTCCTATTATTATTGTTATTTCTTATTGTTATTGTTATTTCTTATTGTTATTTCCTATTGTTATTGTTATTTCTTTTTGTTATTTTTATTTCTTATTGTTATTGTTATTGTTATTACTTATTGTTATTGTTATTTTTTATTGTCATTGTTATTTCTTATTGTTATTGTTATTTCTTATTGATATTGTTATTTCTTATTGTTATTGTTATTTCTTATTGTTATTTTTTATTGTTATTGTTATTTCTTATTGTTATTTCTTATTGTTATTGGTTTTTCTTATTGTTATTGTTATTTCTTATTGTTATTGCTATTTCTTATTGTTATTGTTATTTCTTATTGTCATTGTTATTTCTTATTGTTATTGTTCTTCCTTATTGTTATTGTTATTTCTTATTGTTATTGTTATTTCTTATTCTTATTGTTATTTCTTATTGTTATTGTTCTTCCTTATTGTTATTGTTATTTCTTATTGTTATTGTTATTTCTTATGGTTATTGTTATTTCTTATTGTTATTGTTATTTCTTATTGTTATTGTTATTTCTTATTGTTATTGTTATTTATTATTGTTATTGTTATTTCTTATTGTTATTGTTATTTCCAATTGTTATTGTTATTTCTTTTTGTTATTTTTATTTCTTATTGTTATTGTTATTTCTTATTGTTATTGTTATTTTTTATTGTTATTGTTGTTTTTTATTGTTATTGTTATTTCTTATTATTATTGTTATTTCTTATTGTTATTGTTATTTCTTATTGTTATTGTTATTTATTATTGTTATTGTTATTTCCTATTGTTATTGTTGTTTCTTATTGTTATTGTTATTTCTTATTGTTATTGTTATTTCTTATTGTTATTATTATTTCTTATTGTTATTGTTATTTCCTATTGTTATTGTTATTTCTTATTGTTATTGTTATTTCTTACTGTTATTTCCTATTGTTATTGTTATTTCTTTTTGTTATTTTTATTTCTTATTGTTATTGTTATTGTTATTACTTATTGGTTTTGTTATTTCTAAGTGTTATTGTTATTTCTTATTGTTATTGTTATTTCTTATTGTTATTGTTATTTCTTATTGTTATTGTTATTTCTTATTGTTATTGTTATTTTTTAGTGATATTGTTATTTCTTATTGTTATTGTTATTTCTTATTGTTATTGTTATTTTTTATTGTTATTGTTATTTCTGATTGTTATTGTTATTTTTTATTGTTATTGTTATTTCTTATTGTTATTGTTATTTCCTATTGTTATTGTTATTGTTCTTTCTTATTGTTATTGTTATTTCTTATTGTTATTGTTATTTCTTATTGTTATTGTTATTACTTATTGTTATTGTTATTTCTTATTGTTATTGTTATTTCGTATGGTTATTGTTATTTCTTATTGTTATTGTTATTTCTTATTGTTAATGTTATTTCTTATTGTTATTGTTATTTCTTATTGTTATTGTTATTGTTATTTCTTATTGTTATCATTATTTCTTATTGTTATTGCTATTTCTTATTGTTATTGTTATTTCTTATTGTCATTGTTATTTCTTATTGTTATTGTTCTTCCTTATTGTTATTGTTATTTCTTATTGTTATGGTTATTACTTATTGTTACTGTTATTACTTATTGTTATTGTTATTTCTTATTGTAATTGTTATTTCTTATTGTTATTGTTCTTCCTTATTGTTATTGTTATTTCTTATTCTTATTGTTATTTCTTATTGTTACTGTTATTTCTTATTGTTATTGTTATTTCTTATGGTTATTGTTATTTCTTATTGTTATTGTTTTTTCTTATTGTTAATGTTATTTCTTATTGTTATTGTTATTTCTTATTGATATTGTTATTTGTTATTGTTATTGTTATTGTTATTTCTTTTTGTTATTGTTATTTCTTATTGTTATTGGTATTTCTTATTGTTATTGTTATTGTTATTCCTTATTGTTATTGTTATTTATTATTGTTATTTTTATTTCTTTTTGTTATTGTTAGTTCTTATTGTTATTGGTATTTCTTATTGTTATTGTTATTGTTATTCCTTATTGTTATTGTTATTTATTATTGTTATTGTTATTTCTTATTGTTATTGTTATTTCTTATTGTTATTGTTATTCCCTATTGATATTGTTATTTCTTATTGTTATTGTTATATTTTATTGTTATTGTTATTGTTATTTCTTATTGTTATTGTTATTTCTTATTGTTATTGTTATTTCTTATTGTTATTTTTTATTGTTATTGTTATTTCTTATTGTTATTGTTATTTCTTATTGTTAATGTTATTTCTTATTGTTATTGTTATTTCTTATTGTTATTGTTATTTCTTATTGTTAATGTTATTTCTTATTGTTAATGTTATTTCTTATTGTTATTGTTATTTCTTATTGTTATTTCTTATTGATATTGTTATTTCTTTTTGTTATTGTTATTTTTTATTGATATTGTTATTTCTTATTGTTATTGTTATTTCTTATTGTTATTGTTATTTCTTATTCTTATTGTTATTGTTATTTCATATTGTTATTGTTATTTCTTATTGTTATTGTTATTTCTTATTGTTATTGTTATTTCTTATTTTTTATTGTTATTTGTTATTGTTATTACTTATTCTTATTGTTATTTCTTATTGATATTGTTATTTCTTTTTGTTATTGTTATTTTTTATTGATATTGTTATTTCTTATTGTTTTTTCTTATTGTTATTGTTATTTCTTATTGTTATTGTTATTTCTTATTGTTATTGTTATTTCATATTGTTATTGTTATTTCTTATTGTTATTGTTATTTCTTATTGTTATTGTTATTTCTTATTGTTATTGTTATTTCTTATTTTTTATTGCTATTGTTATTTCTTATTGTTATTGTTATTTATTACTTTATTTCCTATTGTTATTGTTATTTCTTTTTGTTATTGTTATTTCTTATTGTTATTGTTATTGTTATTTCTTATTGTTATTGTTATTGTTATTTCTTATTGTTATCATTATTTCTTATTGTTATTGTTATTTCTTATTGTCATTGTTATTTCTTATTGTTATTGTTCTTCCTTATTGTTATTGTTATTTCTTATTGTTATGGTTATTACTTATTGTTACTGTTATTTCTTATTGTTATTGCTATTTCTTATTGTTATTGTTATTTCTTATTGTCATTGTTATTTCTTATTGTTATTGTTCTTCCTTATTGTTATTGTTATTTCTTATTCTTATTGTTATTTCTTATTGTTACTGTTATTTCTTATTGTTATTGTTATTTCTTATTGTTATTGTTATTTGTTATGGTTATTGTTATTTCTTATTGTTATTGTTTTTTCTTATTGTTAATGTTATTTCTTATTGTTATTGTTATTTCTTATTGATATTGTTATTTGTTATTGTTATTGTTATTGTTATTTCTTTTTGTTATTGTTATTTCTTATTGTTATTGGTATTTCTTATTGTTATTGTTATTCCTTATTGTTATTGTTATTTATTATTGTTATTTATTATTGTTATTTTTATTTCTTTTTGTTATTGTTAGTTCTTATTGTTATTGGTATTTCTTATTGTTATTGTTATTGTTATTCCTTATTGTTATTGTTATTTATTATTGTTATTGTTATTTCTTATTGTTATTGTTATTTCTTATTGTTATTGTTATTCCTTATTGATATTGTTATTTCTTATTGTTATTGTTATTTCTTATTGTTATTTTTTATTGTTATTGTTATTTCTTATTGTTATTGTTATTTCTTATTGTTAATGTTATTTCTTATTGTTATTGTTATTTCTTATAGTTATTTCTTATTGTTATTGTTATTTTTTATTGTTATTGTTATTTCTTATTGATATTGTTATTTCTTATTGTTATTGTTATTTCTTATTTTTAATGTTATTTCTTATTGTTATTTCCTATTGTTATTGTTATTTCTTTTTGTTATTGGTATTTCTTATTTTTATTGTTATTGTTATTCCTTATTGTTATTGTTATTTCTTATTGTTATTGTTATTTCTTATTGTTAATGTTATTTCTTATTGTTAATGTTATTTCTTATTGTTATTGTTATTTCTTATTGTTATTTCTTATTGATATTGTTATTTCTTTTTGTTATTGTTATTTTTTATTGATATTGTTATTTCTTATTGTTATTGTTATTTCTTATTGTTATTGTTATTTCTTATTCTTATTGTTATTTCTTATTGTTATTGTTATTTCATATTGTTATTGTTATTTCTTATTGTTATTGGTTTTTCTTATTGTTATTGTTATTTCTTATTTATTATTGTTATTTGTTATTGTTATTACTTATTCTTATTGTTATTTCTTATTGATATTGTTATTTCTTTTTGTTATTGTTATTTTTTATTGATATTGTTATTTCTTATTGTTTTTTCTTATTGTTATTGTTATTTCTTATTGTTATTGTTATTTCTTATTGTTATTGTTATTTCATATTGTTATTGTTATTTCTTATTGTTATTGTTATTTCTTATTGTTATTGTTATTTCTTATTGTTATTGTTATTTCTTATTTTTTATTGCTATTGTTATTTCTTATTGTTATTGTTATTTATTACTTTATTTCCTATTGTTATTGTTATTTCTTTTTGTTATTGTTATTTCTTATTGTTATTGTTATTTCTTATTGGTATTGTTATTTCTTATTGTTATTGTTATTGTTAATTCTTATTGTTAATGTTATTTCTTATTGTTAATGTTATTTCTTATTGTTATTGTTATTTCTTATTGTTATTTCTTATAGTTATTTCTTATAGTTATTTCTTATTGTTATTGTTATTTCTTATTGATATTGTTATTTCTTATTGTTATTGTTATTTCCTATTGTTATTGTTATTTCTTTTTGTTATTGGTATTTCTTATTGTTATTGTTATTCCTTATTGTTATTGTTATTTATTATTGTTATTGTTATTACTTATTGTTATTGTTATTTCTTATTGTTATTGTTATTGTTATTTCTTATTGTTATTGTTATTCCTTATTGTTATTGGTATTTCTTATTGTTATTGTTATTTCTTATTGTTATTGTTATTTCTTATTGTTATTGTTATTTCTTATTGTTATTGTTATTTCTTATTGTTATTGCTATTTCTTATTGTTATTGTTATTTCTTATTGTTATTGTTATTTCTTATTGTTATTGTTCTTCCTTATTGTTATTGTTATTTCTTATCCTTATTGTTATTTCTTATTGTTACTGTTATTTCTTATTGTTATTGTTATTGTTATTTCTTATGGTTATTGTTATTTCTTATTATTATTGTTATTTCTTATTGTTAATGTTATTTCTTATTGTTATTGTTATTTCTTATTGATATTGTTGTTTCTTATTGTTATTGTTATTTTTTATTGTTATTGTTATTTCTTATTGTTATTGTTATTTCCTATTGTTATTTCTTATTGTTATTGTTATTTCTTATTGTTATTGTTATTTCTTTTTGTTATTGTTATTTCTTATTGTTATTGTTATTGTTATTCCTTATTGTTATTGTTATTTATTATTGTTATTGTTATTTCTTATTGTTATTGTTATTTCTTATTGTTAATGTTATTTCTTATTGTTATTGTTATTTCTTATTGTTATTGTTATTTTTTATTGTTATTGTTATTTCTTATTGTTATTGGTATTTTTTATTGTTATTGTTATTTTTTATTGTTATTGTTATTTCTTATTGTTATTGTTATTGTTATTTCTTATTGTTATTGTTATTGTTATTTCTTATTGTTATTGTTATTCCTTATTGTTATTGGTATTTCTTATTGTTATTGTTATTTCTTATTGTTATTGTTATTTCTTATTGTTATTGTTATTTCTTATTGTTATTGTTATTTCTTATTGTTATTGCTATTTCTTATTGTTATTGTTATTTCTTATTGTTATTGTTATTTCTTATTGTTATTGTTCTTCCTTATTGTTATTGTTATTTCTTATCCTTATTGTTATTTCTTATTGTTACTGTTATTTCTTATTGTTATTGTTATTGTTATTTCTTATGGTTATTGTTATTTCTTATTATTATTGTTATTTCTTATTGTTAATGTTATTTCTTATTGTTATTGTTATTTCTTATTGATATTGTTATTTCTTATTGTTATTGTTATTTTTTATTGTTATTGTTATTTCTTATTGTTATTGTTATTTCCTATTGTTATTTCTTATTGTTATTGTTATTTCTTATTGTTATTGTTATTTCTTTTTGTTATTGTTATTTCTTATTGTTATTGTTATTGTTATTCCTTATTGTTATTGTTATTTATTATTGTTATTGTTATTTCTTATTGTTATTGTTATTTCTTATTGTTAATGTTATTTCTTATTGTTATTGTTATTTCTTATTGTTATTGTTATTTCTTATTGTTATTGTTATTGTTATTTCTTATTGTTATTGTTATTTCTTATTGTTATTGTTATTTCCTATTGTTATTGTTATTTCTTATTGTTATTGTTATTTCTTATTGTTATTGTTATTTCCTATTGTTATTGTTATTTCTTATTGTTATTGTTATTGTTATTTCTTATTGGTATTGTTATTTCTTATTGTTATTGTTATTGTTATTTCTTATTGTTATTGTTATTTCTTATTGTAAATGTTATTTCTTATTGTTAAAGTTATTTCTTATTGTTATTGTTATTTCTTATTGTTAATGTTATTTCTTATTGTTATTGTTATTTCTTATTGTTATTGTTATTTTTTATTGTTATTGTTATTTCTTATTGTTATTGGTATTTTTTATTGTTATTGTTATTTCTTATTGTTATTGTTATTGTTATTTCTTATTGTTATTGTTATTCCTTATTGTTATTGGTATTCCTTATTGTTATTGGTATTTCTTATTGTTATTGTTATTTCTTATTGTTATTGTTATTTCTTATTGTTATTGTTATTTCTTATTGTTATTGCTATTTCTTATTGTTATTGTTATTTCTTATTGTCATTGTTATTTCTTATTGTTATTGTTCTTCCTTATTGTTATTGTTATTTCTTATCCTTATTGTTATTTCTTATTGTTACTGTTATTTCTTATTGTTATTGTTATTTCTTATTGTTATTGTTATTTCTTATTATTATTGTTATTTCTTATTGTTAATGTTATTTCTTATTGTTATTTCTTATTGATATTGTTATTTCTTATTGTTATTGTTATTGTTATTTCTTATTGTTATTGTTATTTCTTATTGTTATTGTTATTTCATATTGTTATTGTTATTTCTTATTGTTATTGTTATTTCTTATCCTTATTGTTATTTCTTATTGTTACTGTTATTTCTTATTGTTATTGTTATTGTTATTTCTTATGGTTATTGTTATTTCTTATTATTATTGTTATTTCTTATTGTTAATGTTATTTCTTATTGTTATTGTTATTTCTTATTGATATTGTTGTTTCTTATTGTTATTGTTATTTTTTATTGTTATTGTTATTTCTTATTGTTATTGTTATTTCCTATTGTTATTTCTTATTGTTATTGTTATTTCTTATTGTTATTGTTATTTCTTTTTGTTATTGTTATTTCTTATTGTTATTGTTATTGTTATTCCTTATTGTTATTGTTATTTATTATTGTTATTGTTATTTCTTATTGTTATTGTTATTTCTTATTGTTAATGTTATTTCTTATTGTTATTGTTATTTCTTATTGTTATTGTTATTTTTTATTGTTATTGTTATTTCTTATTGTTATTGGTATTTTTTATTGTTATTGTTATTTTTTATTGTTATTGTTATTTCTTATTGTTATTGTTATTGTTATTTCTTATTGTTATTGTTATTGTTATTTCTTATTGTTATTGTTATTCCTTATTGTTATTGGTATTTCTTATTGTTATTGTTATTTCTTATTGTTATTGTTATTTCTTATTGTTATTGTTATTTCTTATTGTTATTGTTATTTCTTATTGTTATTGCTATTTCTTATTGTTATTGTTATTTCTTATTGTTATTGTTATTTCTTATTGTTATTGTTCTTCCTTATTGTTATTGTTATTTCTTATCCTTATTGTTATTTCTTATTGTTACTGTTATTTCTTATTGTTATTGTTATTGTTATTTCTTATGGTTATTGTTATTTCTTATTATTATTGTTATTTCTTATTGTTAATGTTATTTCTTATTGTTATTGTTATTTCTTATTGATATTGTTATTTCTTATTGTTATTGTTATTTTTTATTGTTATTGTTATTTCTTATTGTTATTGTTATTTCCTATTGTTATTTCTTATTGTTATTGTTATTTCTTATTGTTATTGTTATTTCTTTTTGTTATTGTTATTTCTTATTGTTATTGTTATTGTTATTCCTTATTGTTATTGTTATTTATTATTGTTATTGTTATTTCTTATTGTTATTGTTATTTCTTATTGTTAATGTTATTTCTTATTGTTATTGTTATTTCTTATTGTTATTGTTATTTCTTATTGTTATTGTTATTGTTATTTCTTATTGTTATTGTTATTTCTTATTGTTATTGTTATTTCCTATTGTTATTGTTATTTCTTATTGTTATTGTTATTTCTTATTGTTATTGTTATTTCCTATTGTTATTGTTATTTCTTATTGTTATTGTTATTGTTATTTCTTATTGGTATTGTTATTTCTTATTGTTATTGTTATTGTTATTTCTTATTGTTATTGTTATTTCTTATTGTAAATGTTATTTCTTATTGTTAAAGTTATTTCTTATTGTTATTGTTATTTCTTATTGTTAATGTTATTTCTTATTGTTATTGTTATTTCTTATTGTTATTGTTATTTTTTATTGTTATTGTTATTTCTTATTGTTATTGGTATTTTTTATTGTTATTGTTATTTCTTATTGTTATTGTTATTGTTATTTCTTATTGTTATTGTTATTCCTTATTGTTATTGGTATTCCTTATTGTTATTGGTATTTCTTATTGTTATTGTTATTTCTTATTGTTATTGTTATTTCTTATTGTTATTGTTATTTCTTATTGTTATTGCTATTTCTTATTGTTATTGTTATTTCTTATTGTCATTGTTATTTCTTATTGTTATTGTTCTTCCTTATTGTTATTGTTATTTCTTATCCTTATTGTTATTTCTTATTGTTACTGTTATTTCTTATTGTTATTGTTATTTCTTATTGTTATTGTTATTTCTTATTATTATTGTTATTTCTTATTGTTAATGTTATTTCTTATTGTTATTTCTTATTGATATTGTTATTTCTTATTGTTATTGTTATTGTTATTTCTTATTGTTATTGTTATTTCTTATTGTTATTGTTATTTCATATTGTTATTGTTATTTCTTATTGTTATTGTTATTTCTTATTTTTTATTGTTATTTGTTATAGTTATTGTTATTTCTTATTGTTACTGTTATTTCTTATTGTTATTGTTATTTCTTATTGTTATTGTTATTTCTTATGGTTATTGTTATTTCTTATTATTATTGTTATTTCTTATTGATATTGTTATTTCTTATTGTTATTGTTATTGTTATTTCTTATTGTTATTGTTATTTCTTATTGATATTGTTATTTCTTATTGTTATTGTTATTTTTTATTGTTATTGTTATTTCTTATTGTTATTGTTATTTCCTATTGTTATTTCTTATTGTTATTGTTATTTCTTATTGTTATTGTTATTTCTTTCTGTTATTGTTATTTCTTATTGTTATTGGTATTTCTTATTGTTATTGTTATTTATTATTGTTATTGTTATTTCTTATTGTTATTTTTATTTCTTATTGTTAATGTTATTTCTTATTGTTATTTCTTATTGTTATTGTTATTCCTTATTGATATTGTTATTTCTTATTGTTATTGTTATTGTTATTTCTTATTGTTATTTCTTATTGTTATTGTTATTTCTTATTGTCATTGTTATTTCTTATTGTTATTGTTATTTCTTATTGATATTGTTATTTCTTATTGTTATTGTTATTTCTTATTGTTATTTTTAATTGTTATTGTTATTTCTTATTGTTATTGTTATTTCTTATTGTTATTGTTATTTCTTATTGTTATTTTTATTTCTTATTGTTATTGTTATTTCTTATTGTTAATGTTATTTCTTATTGTTATTGCTATTTCTTATTGTTATTTTTATTTCTTATTGTCATTGTTATTTCTTATTGTTATTGTTCTTTCTTATTGTTATTGTTATTTCTTATTGTTATTGTTATTTCTTATTTTTATTGTTATTTCTTATTGTTATTGTTATTCCTTATTGTTATTGTTATTTCTTATGGTTATTTTTATTTCTTATTGTTATTGTTATTTCTTATTGTTATTGTTATTTATTATTGTTATTGTTATTTCCAATTTTTATTGTTATTTCTTTTTGTTATTGTTATTTCTTATTGTTATTGTTATTTCTTATTGTTATTGTTATTTTTTATTGTTATTGTTATTTTTTATTGTTATTGTTATTTCTTATTATTATTGTTATTTCTTATTGTTATTGTTATTTCTAATTGTTATTGTTATTTATTATTGCTATTGCTATTTCCTATTGTTATTGTTATTTCTTATTGTTATTTCTTATTGTTATTGTTATTTCTTATTGTTATTGTTATTTCCTATTATTATTGTTATTTCTTATTGTTATTGTTATTTCTTATTGTTATTTCCTATTGTTATTGTTATTTCTTTTTGTTATTTTTATTTCTTATTGTTATTGTTATTGTTATTACTTATTGTTATTGTTATTTTTTATTGTCATTGTTATTTCTTATTGTTATTGTTATTTCTTATTGATATTGTTATTTCTTATTGTTATTGTTATTTCTTATTGTTATTTTTTATTGTTATTGTTATTTCTTATTGTTATTTCTTATTGTTATTGGTTTTTCTTATTGTTATTGTTATTTCTTATTGTTATTGCTATTTCTTATTGTTATTGTTATTTCTTATTGTCATTGTTATTTCTTATTGTTATTGTTCTTCCTTATTGTTATTGTTATTTCTTATTGTTATTGTTATTTCTTATTCTTATTGTTATTTCTTATTGTTATTGTTCTTCCTTATTGTTATTGTTATTTCTTATTGTTATTGTTATTTCTTATGGTTATTGTTATTTCTTATTGTTATTGTTATTTCTTATTGTTATTGTTATTTCTTATTGTTATTGTTATTTATTATTGTTATTGTTATTTCTTATTGTTATTGTTATTTCCAATTGTTATTGTTATTTCTTTTTGTTATTTTTATTTCTTATTGTTATTGTTATTTCTTATTGTTATTGTTATTTTTTATTGTTATTGTTGTTTTTTATTGTTATTGTTATTTCTTATTATTATTGTTATTTCTTATTGTTATTGTTATTTCTTATTGTTATTGTTATTTATTATTGTTATTGTTATTTCCTATTGTTATTGTTGTTTCTTATTGTTATTGTTATTTCTTATTGTTATTGTTATTTCTTATTGTTATTATTATTTCTTATTGTTATTGTTATTTCCTATTGTTATTGTTATTTCTTATTGTTATTGTTATTTCTTACTGTTATTTCCTATTGTTATTGTTATTTCTTTTTGTTATTTTTATTTCTTATTGTTATTGTTATTGTTATTACTTATTGGTTTTGTTATTTCTAAGTGTTATTGTTATTTCTTATTGTTATTGTTATTTCTTATTGTTATTGTTATTTCTTATTGTTATTGTTATTTCTTATTGTTATTGTTATTTTTTAGTGATATTGTTATTTCTTATTGTTATTGTTATTTCTTATTGTTATTGTTATTTTTTATTGTTATTGTTATTTCTGATTGTTATTGTTATTTTTTATTGTTATTGTTATTTCTTATTGTTATTGTTATTTCCTATTGTTATTGTTATTGTTCTTTCTTATTGTTATTGTTATTTCTTATTGTTATTGTTATTTCTTATTGTTATTGTTATTACTTATTGTTATTGTTATTTCTTATTGTTATTGTTATTTCGTATGGTTATTGTTATTTCTTATTGTTATTGTTATTTCTTATTGTTAATGTTATTTCTTATTGTTATTGTTATTTCTTATTGTTATTGTTATTGTTATTTCTTATTGTTATCATTATTTCTTATTGTTATTGCTATTTCTTATTGTTATTGTTATTTCTTATTGTCATTGTTATTTCTTATTGTTATTGTTCTTCCTTATTGTTATTGTTATTTCTTATTGTTATGGTTATTACTTATTGTTACTGTTATTACTTATTGTTATTGTTATTTCTTATTGTAATTGTTATTTCTTATTGTTATTGTTCTTCCTTATTGTTATTGTTATTTCTTATTCTTATTGTTATTTCTTATTGTTACTGTTATTTCTTATTGTTATTGTTATTTCTTATTGTTATTGTTATTTGTTATGGTTATTGTTATTTCTTATTGTTATTGTTTTTTCTTATTGTTAATGTTATTTCTTATTGTTATTGTTATTTCTTATTGATATTGTTATTTGTTATTGTTATTGTTATTGTTATTTCTTTTTGTTATTGTTATTTCTTATTGTTATTGGTATTTCTTATTGTTATTGTTATTGTTATTCCTTATTGTTATTGTTATTTATTATTGTTATTTTTATTTCTTTTTGTTATTGTTAGTTCTTATTGTTATTGGTATTTCTTATTGTTATTGTTATTGTTATTCCTTATTGTTATTGTTATTTATTATTGTTATTGTTATTTCTTATTGTTATTGTTATTTCTTATTGTTATTGTTATTCCCTATTGATATTGTTATTTCTTATTGTTATTGTTATATTTTATTGTTATTGTTATTGTTATTTCTTATTGTTATTGTTATTTCTTATTGTTATTGTTATTTCTTATTGTTATTGTTATTTCTTATTGTTATTTTTTATTGTTATTGTTATTTCTTATTGTTATTGTTATTTCTTATTGTTAATGTTATTTCTTATTGTTATTGTTATTTCTTATTGTTATTGTTATTTCTTATTGTTAATGTTATTTCTTATTGTTAATGTTATTTCTTATTGTTATTGTTATTTCTTATTGTTATTTCTTATTGATATTGTTATTTCTTTTTGTTATTGTTATTTTTTATTGATATTGTTATTTCTTATTGTTATTGTTATTTCTTATTGTTATTGTTATTTCTTATTCTTATTGTTATTGTTATTTCATATTGTTATTGTTATTTCTTATTGTTATTGTTATTTCTTATTGTTATTGTTATTTCTTATTTTTTATTGTTATTTGTTATTGTTATTACTTATTCTTATTGTTATTTCTTATTGATATTGTTATTTCTTTTTGTTATTGTTATTTTTTATTGATATTGTTATTTCTTATTGTTTTTTCTTATTGTTATTGTTATTTCTTATTGTTATTGTTATTTCTTATTGTTATTGTTATTTCATATTGTTATTGTTATTTCTTATTGTTATTGTTATTTCTTATTGTTATTGTTATTTCTTATTGTTATTGTTATTTCTTATTTTTTATTGCTATTGTTATTTCTTATTGTTATTGTTATTTATTACTTTATTTCCTATTGTTATTGTTATTTCTTTTTGTTATTGTTATTTCTTATTGTTATTGTTATTGTTATTTCTTATTGTTATTGTTATTGTTATTTCTTATTGTTATCATTATTTCTTATTGTTATTGTTATTTCTTATTGTCATTGTTATTTCTTATTGTTATTGTTATTTCTTATTGTTATTTCTTATTGATATTGTTATTTCTTTTTGTTATTGTTATTTTTTATTGATATTGTTATTTCTTATTGTTATTGTTATTTCTTATTGTTATTGTTATTTCTTATTCTTATTGTTATTGTTATTTCTTATTGTTATTGTTATTTCTTATTTTTTATTGTTATTTGTTATTGTTATTACTTATTCTTATTGTTATTTCTTATTGATATTGTTATTTCTTTTTGTTATTGCTATTTCTTATTGTTATTTTTATTTCTTATTGTCATTGTTATTTCTTATTGTTATTGTTCTTCCTTATTGTTATTGTTATTTCTTATTGTTATTGTTATTTCTTATTTTTATTGTTATTTCTTATTGTTATTGTTATTCCTTATTGTTATTGTTATTTCTTATGGTTATTTTTATTTCTTATTGTTATTGTTATTTCTTATTGTTATTGTTATTTATTATTGTTATTGTTATTTCCAATTTTTATTGTTATTTCTTTTTGTTATTGTTATTTCTTATTGTTATTGTTATTTCTTATTGTTATTGTTATTTTTTATTGTTATTGTTATTTTTTATTGTTATTGTTATTTCTTATTATTATTGTTATTTCTTATTGTTATTGTTATTTCTAATTGTTATTGTTATTTATTATTGCTATTGCTATTTCCTATTGTTATTGTTATTTCTTATTGTTATTTCTTATTGTTATTGTTATTTCTTATTGTTATTGTTATTTCCTATTATTATTGTTATTTCTTATTGTTATTGTTATTTCTTATTGTTATTTCCTATTGTTATTGTTATTTCTTTTTGTTATTTTTATTTCTTATTGTTATTGTTATTGTTATTACTTATTGTTATTGTTATTTTTTATTGTCATTGTTATTTCTTATTGTTATTGTTATTTCTTATTGATATTGTTATTTCTTATTGTTATTGTTATTTCTTATTGTTATTTTTTATTGTTATTGTTATTTCTTATTGTTATTTCTTATTGTTATTGGTTTTTCTTATTGTTATTGTTATTTCTTATTGTTATTGCTATTTCTTATTGTTATTGTTATTTCTTATTGTCATTGTTATTTCTTATTGTTATTGTTCTTCCTTATTGTTATTGTTATTTCTTATTGTTATTGTTATTTCTTATTCTTATTGTTATTTCTTATTGTTATTGTTCTTCCTTATTGTTATTGTTATTTCTTATTGTTATTGTTATTTCTTATGGTTATTGTTATTTCTTATTGTTATTGTTATTTCTTATTGTTATTGTTATTTCTTATTGTTATTGTTATTTATTATTGTTATTGTTATTTCTTATTGTTATTGTTATTTCCAATTGTTATTGTTATTTCTTTTTGTTATTTTTATTTCTTATTGTTATTGTTATTTCTTATTGTTATTGTTATTTTTTATTGTTATTGTTGTTTTTTATTGTTATTGTTATTTCTTATTATTATTGTTATTTCTTATTGTTATTGTTATTTCTTATTGTTATTGTTATTTATTATTGTTATTGTTATTTCCTATTGTTATTGTTGTTTCTTATTGTTATTGTTATTTCTTATTGTTATTGTTATTTCTTATTGTTATTATTATTTCTTATTGTTATTGTTATTTCCTATTGTTATTGTTATTTCTTATTGTTATTGTTATTTCTTACTGTTATTTCCTATTGTTATTGTTATTTCTTTTTGTTATTTTTATTTCTTATTGTTATTGTTATTGTTATTACTTATTGGTTTTGTTATTTCTAAGTGTTATTGTTATTTCTTATTGTTATTGTTATTTCTTATTGTTATTGTTATTTCTTATTGTTATTGTTATTTCTTATTGTTATTGTTATTTTTTAGTGATATTGTTATTTCTTATTGTTATTGTTATTTCTTATTGTTATTGTTATTTTTTATTGTTATTGTTATTTCTGATTGTTATTGTTATTTTTTATTGTTATTGTTATTTCTTATTGTTATTGTTATTTCCTATTGTTATTGTTATTGTTCTTTCTTATTGTTATTGTTATTTCTTATTGTTATTGTTATTTCTTATTGTTATTGTTATTACTTATTGTTATTGTTATTTCTTATTGTTATTGTTATTTCGTATGGTTATTGTTATTTCTTATTGTTATTGTTATTTCTTATTGTTAATGTTATTTCTTATTGTTATTGTTATTTCTTATTGTTATTGTTATTGTTATTTCTTATTGTTATCATTATTTCTTATTGTTATTGCTATTTCTTATTGTTATTGTTATTTCTTATTGTCATTGTTATTTCTTATTGTTATTGTTCTTCCTTATTGTTATTGTTATTTCTTATTGTTATGGTTATTACTTATTGTTACTGTTATTACTTATTGTTATTGTTATTTCTTATTGTAATTGTTATTTCTTATTGTTATTGTTCTTCCTTATTGTTATTGTTATTTCTTATTCTTATTGTTATTTCTTATTGTTACTGTTATTTCTTATTGTTATTGTTATTTCTTATGGTTATTGTTATTTCTTATTGTTATTGTTTTTTCTTATTGTTAATGTTATTTCTTATTGTTATTGTTATTTCTTATTGATATTGTTATTTGTTATTGTTATTGTTATTGTTATTTCTTTTTGTTATTGTTATTTCTTATTGTTATTGGTATTTCTTATTGTTATTGTTATTGTTATTCCTTATTGTTATTGTTATTTATTATTGTTATTTTTATTTCTTTTTGTTATTGTTAGTTCTTATTGTTATTGGTATTTCTTATTGTTATTGTTATTGTTATTCCTTATTGTTATTGTTATTTATTATTGTTATTGTTATTTCTTATTGTTATTGTTATTTCTTATTGTTATTGTTATTCCCTATTGATATTGTTATTTCTTATTGTTATTGTTATATTTTATTGTTATTGTTATTGTTATTTCTTATTGTTATTGTTATTTCTTATTGTTATTGTTATTTCTTATTGTTATTTTTTATTGTTATTGTTATTTCTTATTGTTATTGTTATTTCTTATTGTTAATGTTATTTCTTATTGTTATTGTTATTTCTTATTGTTATTGTTATTTCTTATTGTTAATGTTATTTCTTATTGTTAATGTTATTTCTTATTGTTATTGTTATTTCTTATTGTTATTTCTTATTGATATTGTTATTTCTTTTTGTTATTGTTATTTTTTATTGATATTGTTATTTCTTATTGTTATTGTTATTTCTTATTGTTATTGTTATTTCTTATTCTTATTGTTATTGTTATTTCATATTGTTATTGTTATTTCTTATTGTTATTGTTATTTCTTATTGTTATTGTTATTTCTTATTTTTTATTGTTATTTGTTATTGTTATTACTTATTCTTATTGTTATTTCTTATTGATATTGTTATTTCTTTTTGTTATTGTTATTTTTTATTGATATTGTTATTTCTTATTGTTTTTTCTTATTGTTATTGTTATTTCTTATTGTTATTGTTATTTCTTATTGTTATTGTTATTTCATATTGTTATTGTTATTTCTTATTGTTATTGTTATTTCTTATTGTTATTGTTATTTCTTATTGTTATTGTTATTTCTTATTTTTTATTGCTATTGTTATTTCTTATTGTTATTGTTATTTATTACTTTATTTCCTATTGTTATTGTTATTTCTTTTTGTTATTGTTATTTCTTATTGTTATTGTTATTGTTATTTCCTATTGTTATTGTTATTGTTATTTCTTATTGTTATCATTATTTCTTATTGTTATTGTTATTTCTTATTGTCATTGATATTTCTTATTGTTATTGTTCTTCCTTATTGTTATTGTTATTTCTTATTGTTATGGTTATTACTTATTGTTACTGTTATTTCTTATTGTTATTGCTATTTCTTATTGTTATTGTTATTTCTTATTGTCATTGTTATTTCTTATTGTTATTGTTCTTCCTTATTGTTATTGTTATTTCTTATTCTTATTGTTATTTCTTATTGTTACTGTTATTTCTTATTGTTATTGTTATTTCTTATTGTTATTGTTATTTGTTATGGTTATTGTTATTTCTTATTGTTATTGTTTTTTCTTATTGTTAATGTTATTTCTTATTGTTATTGTTATTTCTTATTGATATTGTTATTTGTTATTGTTATTGTTATTGTTATTTCTTTTTGTTATTGTTATTTCTTATTGTTATTGGTATTTCTTATTGTTATTGTTATTGTTATTCCTTATTGTTATTGTTATTTATTATTGTTATTTTTATTTCTTTTTGTTATTGTTAGTTCTTATTGTTATTGGTATTTCTTATTGTTATTGTTATTGTTATTCCTTATTGTTATTGTTATTTATTATTGTTATTGTTATTTCTTATTGTTATTGTTATTTCTTATTGTTATTGTTATTCCTTATTGATATTGTTATTTCTTATTGTTATTGTTATTTCTTATTGTTATTTTTTATTGTTATTGTTATTTCTTATTGTTATTGTTATTTCTTATTGTTAATGTTATTTCTTATTGTTATTGTTATTTCTTATAGTTATTTCTTATTGTTATTGTTATTTTTTATTGTTATTGTTATTTCTTATTGATATTGTTATTTCTTATTGTTATTGTTATTTCTTATTTTTAATGTTATTTCTTATTGTTATTTCCTATTGTTATTGTTATTTCTTTTTGTTATTGGTATTTCTTATTGTTATTGTTATTGTTATTCCTTATTGTTATTGTTATTTCTTATTGTTATTGTTATTTCTTATTGTTAATGTTATTTCTTATTGTTAATGTTATTTCTTATTGTTATTGTTATTTCTTATTGTTATTTCTTATTGATATTGTTATTTCTTTTTGTTATTGTTATTTTTTATTGATATTGTTATTTCTTATTGTTATTGTTATTTCTTATTGTTATTGTTATTTCTTATTCTTATTGTTATTTCTTATTGTTATTGTTATTTCATATTGTTATTGTTATTTCTTATTGTTATTGTTATTTCTTATTGTTATTGTTATTTCTTATTTTTTATTGTTATTTGTTATTGTTATTACTTATTCTTATTGTTATTTCTTATTGATATTGTTATTTCTTTTTGTTATTGTTATTTTTTATTGATATTGTTATTTCTTATTGTTTTTTCTTATTGTTATTGTTATTTCTTATTGTTATTGTTATTTCTTATTGTTATTGTTATTTCATATTGTTATTGTTATTTCTTATTGTTATTGTTATTTCTTATTGTTATTGTTATTTCTTATTGTTATTGTTATTTCTTATTTTTTATTGCTATTGTTATTTCTTATTGTTATTGTTATTTATTACTTTATTTCCTATTGTTATTGTTATTTCTTTTTGTTATTGTTATTTCTTATTGTTATTGTTATTGTTATTTCTTATTGGTATTGTTATTTCTTATTGTTATTGTTATTGTTAATTCTTATTGTTAATGTTATTTCTTATTGTTAATGTTATTTCTTATTGTTATTGTTATTTCTTATTGTTATTTCTTATAGTTATTTCTTATAGTTATTTCTTATAGTTATTTCTTATTGTTATTGTTATTTCTTATTGATATTGTTATTTCTTATTGTTATTGTTATTTCCTATTGTTATTGTTATTTCTTTTTGTTATTGGTATTTCTTATTGTTATTGTTATTCCTTATTGTTATTGTTATTTATTATTGTTATTGTTATTACTTATTGTTATTGTTATTTCTTATTGTTATTGTTATTTCTTATTGTTATTGTTATTTCTTATTGTTATTGTTATTTTTTATTGTTATTGTTATTTCTTATTGTTATTGGTATTTTTTATTGTTATTGTTATTTCTTATTGTTATTGTTATTTATTATTGTTATTGTTATTTCCTATTGTTATTGTTAT
Organism: Ontholestes murinus; assembly: GCA_963969525.1. Lineage (NCBI taxonomy): Eukaryota > Metazoa > Arthropoda > Insecta > Coleoptera > Staphylinidae > Ontholestes > Ontholestes murinus. Next base: position 143,725 of record CAXAKX010001083.1, read on the forward strand.
TTCTTATTGTTATTGTTATTTCTTATTGTTATTGTTATTTCTTATTGTTATTGTTATTTCTTATTGTTATTGTTATTTCTTATTGTTATTGTTATTTCTTATTGTTATTGTTATTTCTTATTGTTATTGTTATTTCCTATTGTTATTGTTATTTCTTATTGTTATTGTTATTTCTTATTGTTATTGTTATTTCCTATTGTTATTGTTATTTCTTATTGTTATTGTTATTTCTTATTGGTATTGTTATTTCTTATTGTTTTTGTTATTGTTATTTCTTATTGATATTGTTATTTTTTATTGTAAATGTTATTTCTTATTGATATTGTTATTTCTTATTGTTATTGTTATTTCTTATTGTTAATGTTATTTCTTATTGTTATTGTTATTTCTTATTGTTATTGTTATTTCTTATTGTTATTGTTATTTCTTATTGTTATTGTTATTTTTTATTGTTATTGTTATTTCTTATTGTTATTGGTATTTTTTATTGTTATTGTTATTTTTTATTGTTATTGTTATTTCTTATTGTTATTGTTATTGTTATTTCTTATTGTTATTGTTATTGTTATTTCTTATTGTTATTGTTACTCCTTATTGTTATTGGTATTTCTTATTGTTATTGTTATTTCTTATTGTTATTGTTATTTCCTATTGTTATTGTTATTTCTTATTGTTATTGTTATTTCTTATTGTTATTGTTATTTCCTATTGTTATTGTTATTTCTTATTGTTATTGTTATTGTTATTTCTTATTGGTATTGTTATTTATTATTGTTATTGTTATTGTTATTTCTTATTGTTATTGTTATTTCTTATTGTTAATGTTATTTCTTATTGTTATTGTTATTTCTTATTGTTAATGTTATTTCTTATTGTTATTGTTATTTCTTATTGTTATTGTTATTTCTTATTGTTATTGTTATTTCTTATTGTTATTGTTATTTTTTATTGTTATTGTTATTTCTTATTGTTATTGGTATTTTTTATTGTTATTGTTATTTTTTATTGTTATTGTTATTTCTTATTGTTATTGTTTTTGTTATTTCTTATTGTTATTTCTTATTGTTATTGTTATTGTTATTTCTTATTGTTATTGTTATTCCTTATTGTTATTGGTATTTCTTATTGTTATTGTTATTTCTTATTGTTATTGTTATTTCTTATTGTTATTGTTATTTCTTATTGTCATTGTTATTTCTTATTGTTATTGCTATTTCTTATTGTTATTGTTATTTCTTATTGTCATTGTTATTTCTTATTGTTATTGTTCTTCCTTATTGTTATTGTTATTTCTTATTGTTATTGTTATTTCTTATCCTTATTGTTATTTCTTATTGTTACTGTTATTTCTTATTGTTATTGTTATTTCTTATTGTTATTGTTATTTCTTATGGTTATTGTTATTTCTTATTATTATTGTTATTTCTTATTGTTAATGTTATTTCTTATTGTTATTGTTATTTCTTATTGATAATGTTATTTCTTATTGTTATTGTTATTGTTATTTCTTATTGTTATTGTTATTTCTTATTGATATTGTTATTTCTTATTTTTATTGTTATTTTTTATTGTTATTGTTATTTCTTATTGTTATTGTTATTTCCTATTGTTATTTCCTATTGTTATTGTTATTTCTTATTGTTATTGTTATTTCTTTCTGTTATTGTTATTTCTTATTGTTATTGGTATTTCTTATTGTTATTGTTATTCCTTATTGTTATTGTTATTTATTATTGTTATTGTTATTTTTATTTCTTATTGTTAATGTTATTTCTTATTGTTAATGTTATTTCTTATTGTTATTTCTTATTGTTATTGTTATTCCTTATTGATATTGTTATTTCTTATTGTTATTGTTATTTTTTATTGTTATTGTTATTGTTATTTCTTATTGTTATTTCTTATTGTTATTGTTATTTCTTATTGATATTGTTATTTCTTATTGTTATTGTTATTTCTTATTGTTATTTTTTATTGTTATTGTTATTTCTTATTGTTATTGTTATTGTTATATCTTATTGTTATTGTTATTTCTTATTGTTATTGCTATTTCTTATTGTTATTGTTATTTCTTATTGTTATTGCTATTTCTTATTGTTATTGTTATTTCTTATTGTCATTGTTATTTCTTATTGTTATTGTTCTTCCTTATTGTTATTGTTATTTCTTATTGTTATTGTTATTTCTTATTCTTATTGTTATTTCTTATTGTTACTGTTATTTCTTATTGTTATTGTTATTTCTTATTGTTATTGTTATTTCTTATGGTTATTGTTATTTCTTATTGTTATTGTTATTTCTTATTGTTATTGTTATTTCTTATTGTTATTGTTATTTCCAATTGTTATTGTTATTTCTTTTTTTGTTATTGTTATTTCTTATTGTTATTGTTATTTCTAATTGTTATTGTTATTTCTTTTTGTTATTGTTATTTCTTATTGTTATTGTTATTTCTTATTGTTATTGTTATTTATTATTGCTATTGTTATTTCCTATTGTTATTGTTATTTCTTATTGTTATTGTTATTTCTTATTGTTATTTCTTATTGTTATTGTTATTTCCTATTATTATTGTTATTTCTTATTGTTATTGTTATTTCCTATTGTTATTGTTATTTCTTTTTGTTATTTTTATTTCTTATTGTTATTACTTATTGTTATTGTTATTTTTTATTGTCATTGTTATTTCTTATTGTTATTGTTATTTCTTATTGATATTGTTATTTCTTATTGTTATTGTTATTTTTTATTGTTATTGTTATTTCTTATTGTTATTGTTATTGTTATTTCTTATTGTTATTGTTATTTCTTATTGTTATTGTTATTTCTTATTATTATTGTTATTTCTTATTGTTATTGTTATTTCTTATTGTTATTGTTATTTCTCATTGTTATTGCTATTTCTTATTGTTATTGTTATTTCTTATTGTCATTGTTATTTCTTATTGTTATTGTTCTTCCTTATTGTTATTGTTATTTCTTATTGTTATTGTTATTTCTTATTCTTATTGTTATTTCTTATTGTTACTGTTATTTCTTATTGTTATTGTTATTTCTTATTGTTATTGTTATTTCTTATGGTTATTGTTATTTCTTATTGTTATTGTTATTTCCTATTGTTATTGTTATTTATTATTGTTATTGTTATTTCTTATTGTTATTGTTATTTCCAATTGTTATTGTTATTTCTTTTTGTTATTGTTATTTCTTATTGTTATTGTTATTTCTTATTGTTATTGTTAATTTTTATTGTTATTGTTATTTTTTATTGTTATTGTTATTTCTTATTATTATTGTTATTTCTTATTGTTATTGTTATTTATTATTGTTATTGTTATTTCCTATTGTTATTGTTATTTCTTATTGTTATTGTTATTTCTTATTGTTATTGTTTTTTCCTATTGTTATTGTTATTTTTATTTCTTATTGATATTGTTATTTCTTATTGTTATTGTTATTTTTTATTGTTATTGTTATTTCTTATTGTTATTTTTTATTGTTATTGTTATTTCTTATTGTTAATGTTATTTCTTATAGTTATTTCTTATTGTTATTGTTATTTCTTATTGATATTGTTATTTCTTTTTGTTATTGGTATTTCTTATTGTTATTGTTATTCCTTATTGTTATTGTTATTTCTTATTGTTATTGTTATTTCTTATTGTTAATGTTATTTCTTATTGTTAATGTTATTTCTTATTGTTATATCTTATTGATATTGTTATTTCTTTTTGTTATTGTTATTTTTTATTGATATTGTTATTTCTTATTGTTATTGTTATTTCTTATTGTTATTGTTATTTCCTATTGTTATTGTTATTTCTTATTATTATTGTTATTTCTTATTGTTATTGTTATTTCTAATTGTTATTGTTATTTATTATTGCTATTGCTATTTCCTATTGTTATTGTTATTTCTTATTGTTATTTCTTATTGTTATTGTTATTTCTTATTGTTATTGTTATTTCCTATTATTATTGTTATTTCTTATTGTTATTGTTATTTCTTATTGTTATTTCCTATTGTTATTGTTATTTCTTTTTGTTATTTTTATTTCTTATTGTTATTGTTATTGTTATTACTTATTGTTATTGTTATTTTTTATTGTCATTGTTATTTCTTATTGTTATTGTTATTTCTTATTGATATTGTTATTTCTTATTGTTATTGTTATTTCTTATTGTTATTTTTTATTGTTATTGTTATTTCTTATTGTTATTGTTATTTCTTATTGTTATTTCTTATTGTTATTGGTTTTTCTTATTGTTATTGTTATTTCTTATTGTTATTGCTATTTCTTATTGTTATTGTTATTTCTTATTGTCATTGTTATTTCTTATTGTTATTGTTCTTCCTTATTGTTATTGTTATTTCTTATTGTTATTGTTATTTCTTATTCTTATTGTTATTTCTTATTGTTATTGTTCTTCCTTATTGTTATTGTTATTTCTTATTGTTATTGTTATTTCTTATGGTTATTGTTATTTCTTATTGTTATTGTTATTTCTTATTGTTATTGTTATTTCTTATTGTTATTGTTATTTATTATTGTTATTGTTATTTCTTATTGTTATTGTTATTTCCAATTGTTATTGTTATTTCTTTTTGTTATTTTTATTTCTTATTGTTATTGTTATTTCTTATTGTTATTGTTATTTTTTATTGTTATTGTTGTTTTTTATTGTTATTGTTATTTCTTATTATTATTGTTATTTCTTATTGTTATTGTTATTTCTTATTGTTATTGTTATTTATTATTGTTATTGTTATTTCCTATTGTTATTGTTGTTTCTTATTGTTATTGTTATTTCTTATTGTTATTGTTATTTCTTATTGTTATTATTATTTCTTATTGTTATTGTTATTTCCTATTGTTATTGTTATTTCTTATTGTTATTGTTATTTCTTACTGTTATTTCCTATTGTTATTGTTATTTCTTTTTGTTATTTTTATTTCTTATTGTTATTGTTATTGTTATTACTTATTGGTTTTGTTATTTCTAAGTGTTATTGTTATTTCTTATTGTTATTGTTATTTCTTATTGTTATTGTTATTTCTTATTGTTATTGTTATTTCTTATTGTTATTGTTATTTTTTTAGTGATATTGTTATTTCTTATTGTTATTGTTATTTCTTATTGTTATTGTTATTTTTTATTGTTATTGTTATTTCTGATTGTTATTGTTATTTTTTATTGTTATTGTTATTTCTTATTGTTATTGTTATTTCCTATTGTTATTGTTATTGTTCTTTCTTATTGTTATTGTTATTTCTTATTGTTATTGTTATTTCTTATTGTTATTGTTATTACTTATTGTTATTGTTATTTCTTATTGTTATTGTTATTTCGTATGGTTATTGTTATTTCTTATTGTTATTGTTATTTCTTATTGTTAATGTTATTTCTTATTGTTATTGTTATTTCTTATTGTTATTGTTATTGTTATTGTTATTTCTTATTGTTATCATTATTTCTTATTGTTATTGCTATTTCTTATTGTTATTGTTATTTCTTATTGTCATTGTTATTTCTTATTGTTATTGTTCTTCCTTATTGTTATTGTTATTTCTTATTGTTATGGTTATTACTTATTGTTACTGTTATTTCTTATTGTTATTGTTATTACTTATTGTTATTGTTATTTCTTATTGTTATTGTTATTTCTTATTGTTATTGTTCTTCCTTATTGTTATTGTTATTTCTTATTCTTATTGTTATTTCTTATTGTTACTGTTATTTCTTATTGTTATTGTTATTTCTTATTGTTATTGTTATTTGTTATGGTTATTGTTATTTCTTATTGTTATTGTTTTTTCTTATTGTTAATGTTATTTCTTATTGTTATTGTTATTTCTTATTGATATTGTTATTTGTTATTGTTATTGTTATTGTTATTTCTTTTTGTTATTGTTATTTCTTATTGTTATTGGTATTTCTTATTGTTATTGTTATTGTTATTCCTTATTGTTATTGTTATTTATTATTGTTATTTTTATTTCTTTTTGTTATTGTTAGTTCTTATTGTTATTGGTATTTCTTATTGTTATTGTTATTGTTATTCCTTATTGTTATTGTTATTTATTATTGTTATTGTTATTTCTTATTGTTATTGTTTTTTCTTATTGTTATTGTTATTCCCTATTGATATTGTTATTTCTTATTGTTATTGTTATATTTTATTGTTATTGTTATTGTTATTTCTTATTGTTATTGTTATTTCTTATTGTTATTGTTATTTCTTATTGTTATTGTTATTTCCTATTGTTATTGTTATTGTTCTTTCTTATTGTTATTGTTATTTCTTATTGTTATTGTTATTTCTTATTTTTAATGTTATTTCTTATTGTTATTTCCTATTGTTATTGTTATTTCTTTTTGTTATTGGTATTTCTTATTGTTATTGTTATTGTTATTCCTTATTGTTATTGTTATTTCTTATTGTTATTGTTATTTCTTATTGTTAATGTTATTTCTTATTGTTAATGTTATTTCTTATTGTTATTGTTATTTCTTATTGTTATTTCTTATTGATATTGTTATTTCTTTTTGTTATTGTTATTTTTTATTGATATTGTTATTTCTTATTGTTATTGTTATTTCTTATTGTTATTGTTATTTCTTATTCTTATTGTTATTGTTATTTCATATTGTTATTGTTATTTCTTATTGTTATTGTTATTTCTTATTGTTATTGTTATTTCTTATTTTTTATTGTTATTTGTTATTGTTATTACTTATTCTTATTGTTATTTCTTATTGATATTGTTATTTCTTTTTGTTATTGTTATTTTTTATTGATATTGTTATTTCTTATTGTTTTTTCTTATTGTTATTGTTATTTCTTATTGTTATTGTTATTTCTTATTGTTATTGTTATTTCATATTGTTATTGTTATTTCTTATTGTTATTGTTATTTCTTATTGTTATTGTTATTTCTTATTGTTATTGTTATTTCTTATTTTTTATTGCTATTGTTATTTCTTATTGTTATTGTTATTTATTACTTTATTTCCTATTGTTATTGTTATTTCTTTTTGTTATTGTTATTTCTTATTGTTATTGTTATTGTTATTTCTTATTGTTATTGTTATTGTTATTTCTTATTGTTATCATTATTTCTTATTGTTATTGTTATTTCTTATTGTCATTGTTATTTCTTATTGTTATTGTTCTTCCTTATTGTTATTGTTATTTCTTATTGTTATGGTTATTACTTATTGTTACTGTTATTTCTTATTGTTATTGCTATTTCTTATTGTTATTGTTATTTCTTATTGTCATTGTTATTTCTTATTGTTATTGTTCTTCCTTATTGTTATTGTTATTTCTTATTCTTATTGTTATTTCTTATTGTTACTGTTATTTCTTATTGTTATTGTTATTTCTTATTGTTATTGTTATTTGTTATGGTTATTGTTATTTCTTATTGTTATTGTTTTTTCTTATTGTTAATGTTATTTCTTATTGTTATTGTTATTTCTTATTGATATTGTTATTTGTTATTGTTATTGTTATTGTTATTTCTTTTTGTTATTGTTATTTCTTATTGTTATTGGTATTTCTTATTGTTATTGTTATTGTTATTCCTTATTGTTATTGTTATTTATTATTGTTATTTATTATTGTTATTTTTATTTCTTTTTGTTATTGTTAGTTCTTATTGTTATTGGTATTTCTTATTGTTATTGTTATTGTTATTCCTTATTGTTATTGTTATTTATTATTGTTATTGTTATTTCTTATTGTTATTGTTATTTCTTATTGTTATTGTTATTCCTTATTGATATTGTTATTTCTTATTGTTATTGTTATTTCTTATTGTTATTTTTTATTGTTATTGTTATTTCTTATTGTTATTGTTATTTCTTATTGTTAATGTTATTTCTTATTGTTATTGTTATTTCTTATAGTTATTTCTTATTGTTATTGTTATTTTTTATTGTTATTGTTATTTCTTATTGATATTGTTATTTCTTATTGTTATTGTTATTTCTTATTTTTAATGTTATTTCTTATTGTTATTTCCTATTGTTATTGTTATTTCTTTTTGTTATTGGTATTTCTTATTGTTATTGTTATTGTTATTCCTTATTGTTATTGTTATTTCTTATTGTTATTGTTATTTCTTATTGTTAATGTTATTTCTTATTGTTAATGTTATTTCTTATTGTTATTGTTATTTCTTATTGTTATTTCTTATTGATATTGTTATTTCTTTTTGTTATTGTTATTTTTTATTGATATTGTTATTTCTTATTGTTATTGTTATTTCTTATTGTTATTGTTATTTCTTATTCTTATTGTTATTTCTTATTGTTATTGTTATTTCATATTGTTATTGTTATTTCTTATTGTTATTGTTATTTCTTATTGTTATTGTTATTTCTTATTTTTTATTGTTATTTGTTATTGTTATTACTTATTCTTATTGTTATTTCTTATTGATATTGTTATTTCTTTTTGTTATTGTTATTTTTTATTGATATTGTTATTTCTTATTGTTTTTTCTTATTGTTATTGTTATTTCTTATTGTTATTGTTATTTCTTATTGTTATTGTTATTTCATATTGTTATTGTTATTTCTTATTGTTATTGTTATTTCTTATTGTTATTGTTATTTCTTATTTTTTACTGCTATTGTTATTTCTTATTGTTATTGTTATTTATTACTTTATTTCCTATTGTTATTGTTATTACTTTTTGTTATTGTTATTTCTTATTGTTATTGTTATTGTTATTTCTTATTGGTATTGTTATTTCTTATTGTTATTGTTATTGTTAATTCTTATTGTTAATGTTATTTCTTATTGTTAATGTTATTTCTTATTGTTATTGTTATTTCTTATTGTTATTTCTTATATTTATTTCTTATAGTTATTTCTTATTGTTATTGTTATTTCTTATTGATATTGTTATTTCTTATTGTTATTGTTATTTCCTATTGTTATTGTTATTTCTTTTTGTTATTGGTATTTCTTATTGTTATTGTTATTCCTTATTGTTATTGTTATTTATTATTGTTATTGTTATTACTTATTGTTATTGTTATTTCTTATTGTTATTGTTATTTCTTATTGTTATTGTTATTTCTTATTGTTATTGTTATTTTTTATTGTTATTGTTATTTCTTATTGTTATTGGTATTTTTTATTGTTATTGTTATTTCTTATTGTTATTGTTATTTATTATTGTTATTGTTATTTCCTATTGTTATTGTTATTTCTTATTGTTATTGTTATTTCTTATTGTTATTGTTATTTCTTATTGTAATTGTTATTTCTTATTGTTATTGTTATTTCTTATTGTTATTGTTATTTCTTATTGTTATTGTTATTTCTTATTGTTATTGTTATTTCCTATTGTTATTGTTATTTCTTATTGTTATTGTTATTTCTTATTGTTATTGTTATTTCCTATTGTTATTGTTATTTCTTATTGTTATTGTTATTTCTTATTGGTATTGTTATTTCTTATTGTTTTTGTTATTGTTATTTCTTATTGATATTGTTATTTCTTATTGTAAATGTTATTTCTTATTGATATTGTTATTTCTTATTGTTATTGTTATTTCTTATTGTTAATGTTATTTCTTATTGTTATTGTTATTTCTTATTGTTATTGTTATTTCTTATTGTTATTGTTATTTCTTATTGTTATTGTTATTTTTTATTGTTATTGTTATTTCTTATTGTTATTGGTATTTTTTATTGCTATTGTTATTTTTTATTGTTATTGTTATTTCTTATTGTTATTGTTATTGTTATTTCTTATTGTTATTGTTATTGTTATTTCTTATTGTTATTGTTACTCCTTATTGTTATTGGTATTTCTTATTGTTATTGTTATTTCTTATTGTTATTGTTATTTCCTATTGTTATTGTTATTTCTTATTGTTATTGTTATTTCTTATTGTTATTGTTATTTCCTATTGTTATTGTTATTTCTTATTGTTATTGTTATTGTTATTTCTTATTGGTATTGTTATTTATTATTGTTATTGTTATTGTTATTTCTTATTGTTATTGTTATTTCTTATTGTTAATGTTATTTCTTATTGTTATTGTTATTTCTTATTGTTAATGTTATTTCTTATTGTTATTGTTATTTCTTATTGTTATTGTTATTTCTTATTGTTATTGTTATTTCTTATTGTTATTGTTATTTTTTATTGTTATTGTTATTTCTTATTGTTATTGGTATTTTTTATTGTTATTGTTATTTTTTATTGTTATTGTTATTTCTTATTGTTATTGTTTTTGTTATTTCTTATTGTTATTTCTTATTGTTATTGTTATTGTTATTTCTTATTGTTATTGTTATTCCTTATTGTTATTGGTATTTCTTATTGTTATTGTTATTTCTTATTGTTATTGTTATTTCTTATTGTTATTGTTATTTCTTATTGTCATTGTTATTTCTTATTGTTATTGCTATTTCTTATTGTTATTGTTATTTCTTATTGTCATTGTTATTTCTTATTGTTATTGTTCTTCCTTATTGTTATTGTTATTTCTTATTGTTATTGTTATTTCTTATCCTTATTGTTATTTCTTATTGTTACTGTTATTTCTTATTGTTATTGTTATTTCTTATTGTTATTGTTATTTCTTATGGTTATTGTTATTTCTTATTATTATTGTTATTTCTTATTGTTAATGTTATTTCTTATTGTTATTTCTTATTGTTATTGTTATTTCTTATTGATAATGTTATTTCTTATTGTTATTGTTATTGTTATTTCTTATTGTTATTGTTATTTCTTATTGATATTGTTATTTCTTATTGTTATTGTTATTTTTTATTGTTATTGTTATTTCTTATTGTTATTGTTATTTCCTATTGTTATTGTTATTTCTTATTGTTATTGTTATTTCTTTCTGTTATTGTTATTTCTTATTGTTATTGGTATTTCTTATAGTTATTGTTATTCCTTATTGTTATTGTTATTTATTATTGTTATTGTTATTTTTATTTCTTATTGTTAATGTTATTTCTTATTGTTAATGTTATTTCTTATTGTTATTGTTATTCCTTATTGATATTGTTATTTCTTATTGTTATTGTTATTTTTTATTGTTATTGTTATTGTTATTTCTTATTGTTATTTCTTATTGTTATTGTTATTTCTTATTGATATTGTTATTTCTTATTGTTATTGTTATTTCTTATTGTTATTTTTTATTGTTATTGTTATTTCTTATTGTTATTGTTATTGTTATATCTTATTGTTATTGTTATTTCTTATTGTTATTGCTATTTCTTATTGTTATTGTTATTTCTTATTGTTATTGCTATTTCTTATTGTTATTGTTATTTCTTATTGTCATTGTTATTTCTTATTGTTATTGTTCTTCCTTATTGTTATTGTTATTTCTTATTGTTATTGTTATTTCTTATTCTTATTGTTATTTCTTATTGTTACTGTTATTTCTTATTGTTATTGTTATTTCTTATTGTTATTGTTATTTCTTATGGTTATTGTTATTTCTTATTGTTATTGTTATTTCTTATTGTTATTGTTATTTCTTTTTGTTATTGTTATTTCTTATTGTTATTGTTATTTCTTATTGTTATTGTTATTGTTATTTTTTATTGTTATTGTTATTTCTTATTATTATTGTTATTTCTTATTGTTATTGTTATTTCTTATTGTTATTGTTATTTATTATTGCTATTGTTATTTCCTATTGTTATTGTTATTTCTTATTGTTATTGTTATTTCTTATTGTTATTGTTATTTCTTATTGTTATTTCTTATTGTTATTGTTATTTCCTATTATTATTGTTATTTCTTATTGTTATTGTTATTTCCTATTGTTATTGTTATTTCTTTTTGTTATTTTTATTTCTTATTGTTATTACTTATTGTTATTGTTATTTTTTATTGTCATTGTTATTTCTTATTGTTATTGTTATTTCTTATTGATATTGTTATTTCTTATTGTTATTGTTATTTTTTATTGTTATTGTTATTTCTTATTGTTATTGTTATTGTTATTTCTTATTGTTATTGTTATTTCTTATTGTTATTGTTATTTCTTATTATTATTGTTATTTCTTATTGTTATTGTTATTTCTTATTGTTATTGTTATTTCTTATTGTTATTACTATTTCTTATTGTTATTGTTATTTCTTATTGTCATTGTTATTTCTTATTGTTATTGTTCTTCCTTATTGTTATTGTTATTTCTTATTGTTATTGTTATTTCTTATTCTTATTGTTATTTCTTATTGTTACTGTTATTTCTTATTGTTATTGTTATTTCTTATTGTTATTGTTATTTCTTATGGTTATTGTTATTTCTTATTGTTATTGTTATTTCCTATTGTTATTGTTATTTATTATTGTTATTGTTATTTCTTATTGTTATTGTTATTTCCAATTGTTATTGTTATTTCTTTTTGTTATTGTTATTTCTTATTGTTATTGTTATTTTTTATTGTTATTGTTATTTCTTATTATTATTGTTATTTCTTATTGTTATTGTTATTTATTATTGTTATTGTTATTTCCTATTGTTATTGTTATTTCTTATTGTTATTGTTATTTCTTATTGTTATTGTTATTTCTTATTGTTATTGTTATTTCCTATTGTTATTGTTATTTTTATTTCTTATTGATATTGTTATTTTTTATTGTTATTGTTATTTTTTATTGTTATTGTTATTTCTTATTGTTATTTTTTATTGTTATTGTTATTTCTTATTGTTAATGTTATTTCTTATAGTTATTTCTTATTGTTATTGTTATTTCTTATTGATATTGTTATTTCTTTTTGTTATTGGTATTTCTTATTGTTATTGTTATTCCTTATTGTTATTGTTATTTCTTATTGTTATTGTTATTTCTTATTGTTAATGTTATTTCTTATTGTTAATGTTATTTCTTATTGTTATATCTTATTGATATTGTTATTTCTTTTTGTTATTGTTATTTTTTATTGATATTGTTATTTCTTATTGTTATTGTTATTTCTTATTGTTATTGTTATTTCTTATTCTTATTGTTATTTCTTATTGTTATTGTTATTTCATATTGTTATTGTTATTTCTTATTGTTATTGTTATTTCTTATTGTTATTGTTATTTCTTATTTTTTATTGTTATTTGTTATTGTTATTTCTTATTCTTATTGTTATTTCTTATTGATATTGTTATTTCTTTTTGTTATTGTTATTTTTTATTGATATTGTTATTTCTTATTGTTTTTTCTTATTGTTATTGTTATTTCTTATTGTTATTGTTATTTCTTATTGTTATTGTTATTTCATATTGTTATTGCTATTTCTTATTGTTATTGTTATTTCTTATTGTTATTGTTATTTCTTATTGTTATTGTTATTTCTTATTTTTTATTGTTATTTGTTATTGTTATTGTTATTTCTTATTGTTATTGTTATTTATTATTGTTATTGTTATTTCCTATTGTTATTGTTATTTCTTTTTGTTATTGTTATTTCTTATTGTTATTGTTATTGTTATTTCTTATTGGTATTGTTATTTCTTATTGTTATTGTTATTGTTAATTCTTATTGTTAATGTTATTTCTTATTGTTAATGTTATTTCTTATTGTTATTGTTATTTCTTATTGTTAATGTTATTTCTTATTGTTATTTCTTATAGTTATTTCTTATTGTTATTGTTATTTCTTATTGTTATTGTTATTTCTTATTGATATTGTTATTTCTAATTGTTATTGTTATTTCCTATTGTTATTGTTATTTCTTTTTGTTATTGGTATTTCTTATTGTTATTGTTATTCCTTATTGTTATTGTTATTTATTATTGTTATTGTTATTTCTTATTGGTATTGTTATTTCTTATTGTTAATGTTATTTCTGATTGTTAATGTTATTTCTTATTGTTATTGTTATTTCTTATTGTTATTGTTATTTCTTATTGTTATTGTTATTTTTTATTGTTATTGTTATTTCTTATTGTTATTGGTATTTTTTATTGTTATTGTTATTTCTTATTGTTATTGTTATTTCTTATTGTTATTGTTATTTCTTATTGTTATTGTTATTTCTTATTGTTATTGTTATTTCTTATTGTTATTGTTATTTCTTATTGTTATTGTTATTTCTTATTGTTATTGTTATTTCCTATTGTTATTGTTATTTCTCATTGTTATTGTTATTTCTTATTGTTATTGTTATTTCCTATTGTTATTGTTATTTCTTATTGTTATTGTTATTGTTATTTCTTATTGGTATTGTTATTTCTTATTGTTATTGTTATTGTTATTTCTTATTGTTTTTGTTATTTCTTATTGTAAATGTTATTTCTTATTGTTAATGTTATTTCTTATTGTTATTGTTATTTCTTATTGTTATTGTTATTTCTTATTGTTATTGTTATTCCTTATTGTTATTGGTATTTCTTATTGTTATTGTTATTTCTTATTGTTATTGTTATTTCTTATTGTTATTGTTATTTCTTATTGTTATTGTTATTTGTTATTGTTATTGCTATTTCTTATTGTTATTGTTATTTCTTATTGTCATTGTTATTTCTTATTGTTATTGTTCTTCCTTATTGTTATTGTTATTTCTTATTGTTATTGTTATTTCTTATTCTTATTGTTATTTCTTATTGTTACTGTTATTTCTTATTGTTATTGTTATTTCTTATTGTTATTGTTATTTCTTATGGTTATTGTTATTTTTTATTGTTATTGTTATTTCTTATTGTTATTGTTATTTCTTATTGTTATTGTTATTACTTATTGTTATTGTTATTTCTTATTGATATTGTTATTTCTTTTTGTTATTGGTATTTCTTATTGTTATTGTTATTCCTTATTGTTATTGTTATTTCTTATGGTTATTGTTATTTCTTATTGTTATTGTTATTTCTTATGGTTATTGTTATTTCTTATTGTTATTGTTATTTCTTATTGTTATTGTTATTTATTATTCTTATTGATATTTCTTATTGTTATTGTTATTTCCAATTGTTATTGTTATTTCTTTTTGTTATTGGTATTTCTTATTGTTATTGTTATTCCTTATTGTTATTGTTATTTATTATTGTTATTGTTATTTCTTATTGGTATTGTTATTTCTTATTGTTAATGTTATTTCTGATTGTTAATGTTATTTCTTATTGTTATTGTTATTTCTTATTGTTATTGTTATTTCTTATGGTTATTGTTATTTATTATTGTTATTGTTATTTCCTATTGTTATTGTTATTTATTATTGTTATTGTTATTTCTTATTGTTATTGTTATTTCCAATTGTTATTGTTATTTCTTATTGTTATTGTTATTGTTAATTCTTATTGTTTATGTTATTTCTTATTGTTAATGTTATTTCTTATTGTTATTGTTATTTCTTATTGTTAATGTTATTTCTTATTGTTATTTCTTATAGTTATTTCTTATTGTTATTGTTATTTCTTATTGATATTGTTATTTCTTATTGTTATTTCCTATTGTTATTGTTATTTCTTTTTGTTATTGGTATTTCTTATTGTTATAATTATTGTTATTCCTTATTGTTATTGTTATTTATTATTGTTATTGTTATTTCTTATTGTTATTGTTATTTCTTATTGTTATTGTTATTTCTTATTGTTATTGTTATTTATTTTTGTTATTGTTATTTCTTATTGTTAATGTTATTTCTTATTGTTATTTCTTATAGTTATTTCTTATTGTTATTGTTATTTCTTATTGATATTGCTATTTCTTATTGTTATTGTTATTTCCTATTGTTATTGTTATTTCTTTTTGTTATTGTTATTCCTTATTGTTATTGTTATTTATTATTGTTATTGTTATTTCTTATTGGTATTGTTATTTCTTATTGTTAATGTTATTTCTGATTGTTAATGTTATTTCTTATTGTTATTGTTATTTCTTATTGTTATTGTTATTTCTTATTGTTATTGTTATTTTTTATTGTTATTGTTATTTCTTATTGTTATTGGTATTTTTTATTGTTATTGTTATTTCTTATTGTTATTGTTATTTCTTATTGTTATTGTTATTTCTTATTGTTATTGTTATTTCTTATTGTTATTGTTATTTCTTATTGTTATTGTTATTTCTTATTGTTATTGTTATTTCCTATTGTTATTGTTATTTCTTATTGTTATTGTTATTTCTTATTGTTATTGTTATTTCCTATTGTTATTGTTATTTCTTATTGGTATTGTTATTTCTTATTGTTATTGTTATTGTTATTTCTTATTGTTATTGTTATTTCTTATTGTAAATGTTATTTCTTATTGTTAATGTTATTTCTTATTGTTATTGTTATTTCTTATTGTTAATGTTATTTCTTATTGTTATTGTTATTTCTTATTGTTATTGTTATTTCTTATTGTTATTGTTATTTCTTATTGTTATTGTTATTTCTTATTGTTAATGTTATTTTTTATTGTTATTGTTATTTCTTATTGTTATTGGTATTTTTTATTGTTATTGTTATTTTTTATTGTTATTGTTATTTCTTATTGTTATTGTTATTGTTATTTCTTATTGTTATTGTTATTTCTTATTGTTATTGTTTTTGTTATTTCTTATTGTTATTGTTATTCCTTATTGTTATTGGTATTTCTTATTGTTATTGTTATTTCTTATTGTTATTGTTATTTCTTATTGTTATTGTTATTTCTTATTGTTATTGTTATTGTTATTTGTTATTGTTATTGCTATTTCTTATTGTTATTGTTATTTCTTATTGTCATTGTTATTTCTTATTGTTATTGTTCTTCCTTATTGTTATTGTTATTTCTTATTGTTATTGTTATTTCTTATCCTTATTGTTATTTCTTATTGTTACTGTTATTTCTTATTGTTATTGTTATTTCTTATTGTTATTGTTATTTATTATGGTTATTGTTATTTCTTATTATTATTGTTATCTCTTATTGTTAATGTTATTTCTTATTGTTATTGTTATTTCTTATTGATATTGTTATTTCTTATTGTTATAGTTATTTTTTATTGTTATTGTTATTTCTTATTGTTATTGTTATTTCCTATTGTTATTTCTTATTGTTACTGTTATTTCTTATTGTTATTGTTATTTCTTATTGTTATTGTTATTTCTTATGGTTATTGTTATTTCTTATTGTTATTGTTATTTCCTATTGTTATTGTTATTTATTATTGTTATTGTTATTTCTTATTGTTATTGTTATTTCCAATTGTTATTGTTATTTCTTTTTGTTATTGTTATTTCTTATTGTTATTGTTATTTCTTATGGTTATTGTTATTTTTTATTGTTATTGTTATTTTTTATTGTTATTGTTATTTCTTATTATTATTGTTATTTCTTATTGTTATTGTTATTTATTATTGTTATTGTTATTTCCTATTGTTATTGTTATTTCTTATTGTTATTGTTATTTCTTATTGTTATTGTTATTTCTTATTGTTATTGTTATTTCCTATTGATATTGTTATTTTTATTTCTTATTGATATTGTTATTTCTTATTGTTATTGTTATTTTTTATTGTTATTGTTATTTCTTATTGTTATTTTTTATTGTTATTGTTATTTCTTATTGTTATTGTTATTTCTTATTGTTAATGTTATTTCTTATAGTTATTTCTTATTGTTATTGTTATTTCTTATTGATATTGTTATTTCTTTTTGTTATTGGTATTTCTTATTGTTATTGTTATTCCTTATTGTTATTGTTATTTCTTATTGTTATTGTTATTTCTTATTGTTAATGTTATTTCTTATTGTTAATGTTATTTCTTATTGTTATATCTTATTGATATTGTTATTTCTTTTTGTTATTGTTATTTTTTATTGATATTGTTATTTCTTATTGTTATTGTTATTTCTTATTGTTATTGTTATTTCTTATTCTTATTGTTATTTCTTATTGTTATTGTTATTTCATATTGTTATTGTTATTTTTTATTGTTATTGTTATTTCTTATTGTTATTGTTATTTCTTATTTTTTATTGTTATTTGTTATTGTTATTTCTTATTCTTATTGTTATTTCTTATTGATATTGTTATTTTTTTTTTGTTATTGTTATTTTTTATTGATATTGTTATTTCTTATTGTTTTTTCTTATTGTTATTGTTATTTCTTATTGTTATTGTTATTTCTTATTGTTATTGTTATTTCATATTGTTATTGCTATTTCTTATTGTTATTGTTATTTCTTATTGTTATTGTTATTTCTTATTGTTATTGTTATTTCTTATTTTTTATTGTTATTGTTATTGTTATTTCTTATTGTTATTGTTATTTATTATTGTTATTGTTATTTCCTATTGTTATTGTTATTTCTTTTTGTTATTGTTATTTCTTATTGTTATTGTTATTGTTATTTCTTATTGGTATTGTTATTTCTTATTGTTATTGTTATTGTTAATTCTTATTGTTTATGTTATTTCTTATTGTTAATGTTATTTCTTATTGTTATTGTTATTTCTTATTGTTAATGTTATTTCTTATTGTTATTTCTTATAGTTATTTCTTATTGTTATTGTTATTTCTTATTGATATTGTTATTTCTTATTGTTATTGTTATTTCCTATTGTTATTGTTATTTCTTTTTGTTATTGGTATTTCTTATTGTTATTGTTATTCCTTATTGTTATTGTTATTTATTATTGTTATTGTTATTTCTTATTGGTATTGTTATTTCTTATTGTTAATGTTATTTCTGATTGTTAATGTTATTTCTTATTGTTATTGTTATTTCTTATTGTTATTGTTATTTCTTATTGTTATTGTTATTTTTTATTGTTATTGTTATTTCTTATTGTTATTGGTATTTTTTATTGTTATTGTTATTTCTTATTGTTATTGTTATTTCTTATTGTTATTGTTATTTCTTATTGTTATTGTTATTTCTTATTGTTATTGTTATTTCTTATTGTTATTGTTATTTCTTATTGTTATTGTTATTTCTTATTGTTATTGTTATTTCCTATTGTTATTGTTATTTCTTATTGTTATTTCTTATTGTTATTGTTATTTCCTATTGTTATTGTTATTTCTTATTGTTATTGTTATTTCTTATTGGTATTGTTATTTCTTATTGTTATTGTTATTGTTATTTCTTATTGTTATTGTTATTTCTTATTGTAAATGTTATTTCTTATTGTTAATGTTATTTCTTATTGTTATTGTTATTTCTTATTGTTAATGTTATTTCTTATTGTTATTGTTATTTCTTATTGTTATTGTTATTTCTTATTGTTATTGTTATTTCTTATTGTTATTGTTATTTCTTATTGTTAATGTTATTTTTTATTGTTATTGTTATTTCTTATTGTTATTGGTATTTTTTATTGTTATTGTTATTTTTTATTGTTATTGTTATTTCTTATTGTTATTGTTATTGTTATTTCTTATTGTTATTGTTTTTGTTATTTCTTATTGTTATTGTTATTCCTTATTGTTATTGGTATTTCTTATTTTTATTGTTATTTCTTATTGTTATTGTTATTTCTTATTGTTATTGTTATTTCTTATTGTTATTGTTATTTGTTATTGTTATTGCTATTTCTTATTGTTATTGTTATTTCTTATTGTCATTGTTATTTCTTATTGTTATTGTTCTTCCTTATTGTTATTGTTATTTCTTATTGTTATTGTTATTTCTTATCCTTATTGTTATTTCTTATTGTTACTGTTATTTCTTATTGTTATTGTTATTTCTTATTGTTATTGTTATTTATTATGGTTATTGTTATTTCTTATTATTATTGTTATCTCTTATTGTTAATGTTATTTCTTATTGTTATTGTTATTTCTTATTGATATTGTTATTTCTTATTGTTATAGTTATTTTTTATTGTTATTGTTATTTCTTATTGTTATTGTTATTTCCTATTGTTATTTCTTATTGTTATTGTTATTTCTTATTGTTATTGTTATTTCTTTTTGTTATTGTTATTTCTTATTGTTATTGGTGTTTCTTATTGTTATTGTTATTGTTATTCCTTATTGTTATTGTTATTTATTATTGTTATTGTTATTTCTTATTGTTATTGTTATTTCTTATTGCTAATGTTATTTCTTATTGTTAATGTTATTTCTTATTGTTATTTCTTATTGTTATTGTTATTCCTTATTGACATTGTTATTTCTTATTGTTATTGTTATTTTTTATTGTTATTGTTATTGTTATTTCTTATTGTTATTGTTATTTCTTATTGTCATTGTTATTTCTTATTGTTATTGTTATTTCTTATTGATATTGTTATTTCTTATTGTTATTGTTATTTCTTATTGTTATTTTTTATTGTTATTGTTATTTCTTATTGTTATTGTTATTGTTATTTCTTATTGTTATTGTTATTTATTATTGTTATTGTTATTTCTTATTGTTATTGTTATTTCTTATTGTTATTGCTATTTCTTATTGTTATTGTTATTTCTTATTGTCATTGTTATTTCTTATTGTTATTGTTCTTCCTTATTGTTATTGTTATTTCTTATTGTTATTGTTATTTCTTATTCTTATTGTTATTTCTTATTGTTACTGTTATTTCTTATTGTTATTGTTATTTCTTATTGTTATTGTTATTTCTTATGGTTATTGTTATTTTTTATTGTTATTGTTATTTCTTATTGTTATTGTTATTTCTTATTGTTATTGTTATTTCCAATTGTTATTGTTATTTCTTTTTGTTATTGTTATTTCTTATTGTTATTGTTATTTCTTATTGTTATTGTTATTTATTATTGCTATTGTTATTTCCTATTGTTATTGTTATTTCTTATTGTTATTTCTTATTGTTATTGTTATTTCTTATTGTTATTGTTATTTCCAATTGTTATTGTTATTTCTTTTTGTTATTGTTATTTCTTATTGTTATTGTTATTTCTTATTGTTATTGTTATTTATTATTGCTATTGTTATTTCCTATTGTTATTGTTATTTCTTATTGTTATTGTTATTTCTTATTGTTATTGTTATTTCTTAATGTTATTGTTATTTCCTATTATTATTGTTATTTCTTATTGTTATTGTTATTTCTTATTGTTATTGTTATTTATTATTGCTATTGTTATTGTTATTTCTTATTGTTATTTCTTATTGTTATTGTTGTTTCTTATTGTTATTGTTATTTCTTATTGTTATTGTTATTTCCTATTATTATTGTTATTTCTTATTGTTATTGTTATTTCTTATTGTTATTTCCTATTGTTATTGTTATTTCTTTTTGTTATTTTTATTTCTTATTGTTATTGTTATTGTTATTGTTATTACTTATTTTTATTGTTATTTTTTATTGTCATTGTTATTTCTTATTGTTATTGTTATTTCTTATTGTTATTTTTTATTGTTATTGTTATTTCTTATTGTTATTGTTATTGTTATTTCTTATTGTTATTGTTATTTCTTATTGTTATTGTTATTTCTTATTGTTATTGTTATTTCTTATTGTTATTGTTATTGTTATTTCTTATTGTTATTGTTATTTCTTATTGTTATTGTTATTTCTTATTGTTATTGTTATTTCTTATTGTTATTGCTATTTCTTATTGTTATTGTTATTTCTTATTGTCATTGTTATTTCTTATTGTTATTGTTCTTCCTTATTGTTATTGTTATTTCTTATTGTTATTGTTATTTCTTATTGTTATTGTTATTTCCTATTGTTATTGTTATTTTTATTTCTTATTGATATTGTTATTTCTTATTGTTATTGTTATTTTTTATTGTTATTGTTATTTCTTATTGTTATTTTTTATTGTTATTGTTATTTCTTATTGTTATTGTTATTTCTTATTGTTAATGTTATTTCTTATAGTTATTTCTTATTGTTATTGTTATTTCTTATTAATATTGTTATTTCTTTTTGTTATTGGTATTTCTTATTGTTATTGTTATTCCTTATTGTTATTGTGTTTTCTTATTGTTATTGTTATTTCTTATTGTTAATGTTATTTCTTATTGTTAATGTTATTTCTTATTGTTATATCTTATTGATATTGTTATTTCTTTTTGTTATTGTTATTTTTTATTGATATTGTTATTTCTTATTGTTATTGTTATTTCTTATTGTTATTGTTATTTCTTATTCTTATTGTTATTTCTTATTGTTATTGTTATTTCATATTGTTATTGTTATTTCTTATTGTTATTGTTATTTCTTATTGTTATTGTTATTTCTTATTTTTTATTGTTATTTGTTATTGTTATTTCTTATTCTTATTGTTATTTCTTATTGATATTGTTATTTCTTTTTGTTATTGTTATTTTTTATTGATATTGTTATTTCTTATTGTTTTTTCTTATTGTTATTGTTATTTCTTATTGTTATTGTTATTTCTTATTGTTATTGTTATTTCATATTGTTATTGCTATTTCTTATTGTTATTGTTATTTCTTATTGTTATTGTTATTTCTTATTGTTATTGTTATTTCTTATTTTTTATTGTTATTTGTTATTGTTATTGTTATTTCTTATTGTTATTGTTATTTATTATTGTTATTGTTATTTTTTATTGTTATTGTTATTTCTTATTGTTATTGTTATTTCTTATTGTTATTGTTATTTCTTATTGTTATTGTTATTTCTTATTGTTATTGTTATTTCCTATTGTTATTGTTATTTCTTATTGTTATTGTTATTTCTTATTGTTATTGTTATTTCCTATTGTTATTGTTATTTCTTATTGTTATTGTTATTGTTATTTCTTATTGGTATTGTTATTTCTTATTGTTATTGTTATTGTTAATTCTTATTGTTTATGTTATTTCTTATTGTTAATGTTATTTCTTATTGTTATTGTTATTTCTTATTGTTAATGTTATTTCTTATTGTTATTTCTTATAGTTATTTCTAATTGTTATTGTTATTTCTTATTGATATTGTTATTTCTTATTGTTATTGTTATTTCCTATTGTTATTGTTATTTCTTTTTGTTATTGGTATTTCTTATTGTTATTGTTATTCCTTATTGTTATTGTTATTTATTATTGTTATTGTTATTTCTTATTGGTATTGTTATTTCTTATTGTTAATGTTATTTCTGATTGTTAATGTTATTTCTTATTGTTATTGTTATTTCTTATTGTTATTGTTATTTCTTATTGTTATTGTTATTTTTTATTGTTATTGTTATTTCTTATTGTTATTGGTATTTTTTATTGTTATTGTTATTTCTTATTGTTATTGTTATTTCTTATTGTTATTGTTATTTTTTATTGTTATTGTTATTTCTTATTGTTATTGTTATTTCTTATTGTTATTGTTATTTCTTATTGTTATTGTTATTTCTTATTGTTATTGTTATTTCCTATTGTTATTGTTATTTCTTATTGTTATTGTTATTTCTTATTGTTATTGTTATTTCCTATTGTTATTGTTATTTCTTATTGTTATTGTTATTGTTATTTCTTATTGGTATTGTTATTTCTTATTGTTATTGTTATTGTTATTTCTTATTGTTATTATTATTTCTTATTGTAAATGTTATTTCTTATTGTTAATGTTATTTCTTATTGTTATTGTCATTTCTTATTGTTAATGTTATTTCTTATTGTTATTGTTATTTCTTATTGTTATTGTTATTTCTTATTGTTATTGTTATTTCTTATTGTTATTGTTATTTCTTATTGTTAATGTTATTTTTTATTGTTATTGTTATTTCTTATTGTTATTGGTATTTTTTATTGTTATTGTTATTTTTTATTGTTATTGTTATTTCTTATTGTTATTGTTATTGTTATTTCTTATTGTTATTGTTATTTCTTATTGTTATTGTTTTTGTTATTTCTTATTGTTATTGTTATTCCTTATTGTTATTGGTATTTCTAATTGTTATTGTTATTTCTTATTGTTATTGTTATTTCTTATTGTTATTGTTATTTGTTATTGTTATTGCTATTTCTTATTGTTATTGTTATTTCTTATTGTCATTGTTATTTCTTATTGTTATTGTTCTTCCTTATTGTTATTGTTATTTCTTATTGTTATTGTTATTTCTTATCCTTATTGTTATTTCTTATTGTTACTGTTATTTCTTATTGTTATTGTTATTTCTTATTGTTATTGTTATTTATTATGGTTATTGTTATTTCTTATTATTATTGTTATCTCTTATTGTTAATGTTATTTCTTATTGTTATTGTTATTTCTTATTGATATTGTTATTTCTTATTGTTATAGTTATTTTTTATTGTTATTGTTATTTCTTATTGTTATTGTTATTTCCTATTGTTATTTCTTATTGTTACTGTTATTTCTTATTGTTATTGTTATTTCTTATTGTTATTGTTATTTCTTATGGTTATTGTTATTTCTTATTGTTATTGTTATTTCCTATTGTTATTGTTATTTATTATTGTTATTGTTATTTCTTATTGTTATTGTTATTTCCAATTGTTATTGTTATTTCTTTTTGTTATTGTTATTTCTTATTGTTATTGTTATTTCTTATGGTTATTGTTATTTTTTATTGTTATTGTTATTTTTTATTGTTATTGTTATTTCTTATTATTATTGTTATTTCTTATTGTTATTGTTATTTATTATTGTTATTGTTATTTCCTATTGTTATTGTTATTTCTTATTGTTATTGTTATTTCTTATTGTTATTGTTATTTCTTATTGTTATTGTTATTTCCTATTGATATTGTTATTTTTATTTCTTATTGATATTGTTATTTCTTATTGTTATTGTTATTTTTTATTGTTATTGTTATTTCTTATTGTTATTTTTTATTGTTATTGTTATTTCTTATTGTTATTGTTATTTCTTATTGTTAATGTTATTTCTTATAGTTATTTCTTATTGTTATTGTTATTTCTTATTGATATTGTTATTTCTTTTTGTTATTGGTATTTCTTATTGTTATTGTTATTCCTTATTGTTATTGTTATTTCTTATTGTTATTGTTATTTCTTATTGTTAATGTTATTTCTTATTGTTAATGTTATTTCTTATTGTTATATCTTATTGATATTGTTATTTCTTTTTGTTATTGTTATTTTTTATTGATATTGTTATTTCTTATTGTTATTGTTATTTCTTATTGTTATTGTTATTTCTTATTCTTATTGTTATTTCTTATTGTTATTGTTATTTCATATTGTTATTGTTATTTCTTATTGTTATTGTTATTTCTTATTGTTATTGATATTTCTTATTTTTTATTGTTATTTGTTATTGTTATTTCTTATTCTTATTGTTATTTCTTATTGATATTGTTATTTCTTTTTGTTATTGTTATTTTTTATTGATATTGTTATTTCTTATTGTTTTTTCTTATTGTTATTGTTATTTCTTATTGTTATTGTTATTTCTTATTGTTATTGTTATTTCATATTGTTATTGCTATTTCTTATTGTTATTGTTATTTCTTATTGTTATTGTTATTTCTTATTGTTATTGTTATTTCTTATTTTTTATTGTTATTTGTTATTGTTATTGTTATTTCTTATTGTTATTGTTATTTATTATTGTTATTGTTATTTCCTATTGTTATTGTTATTTCTTTTTGTTATTGTTATTTCTTTTTGTTATTGTTATTGTTATTTCTTATTGGTATTGTTATTTCTTATTGTTATTGTTATTGTTAATTCTTATTGTTTATGTTATTTCTTATTGTTAATGTTATTTCTTATTGTTATTGTTATTTCTTATTGTTAATGTTATTTCTTATTGTTATTTCTTATAGTTATTTCTTATTGTTATTGTTATTTCTTAGTGATATTGTTATTTCTTATTGTTATTGTTATTACCTATTGTTATTGTTATTTCTTTTTGTTATTGGTATTTCTTATTGTTATTGTTATTCCTTATTGTTATTTTTATTTATTATTGTTATTGTTATTTCTTATTGGTATTGTTATTTCTTATTGTTAATGTTATTTCTGATTGTTAATGTTATTTCTTATTGTTATTGTTATTTCTTATTGTTATTGTTATTTCTTATTGTTATGGTTATTTTTTATTGTTATTGTTATTTCTTATTGTTATTGGTATTTTTTATTGTTATTGTTATTTCTTATTGTTATTGTTATTTCTTATTGTTATTGTTATTTCTTATTGTTATTGTTATTTCTTATTGTTATTGTTATTTCTTATTGTTATTGTTATTTCTTATTGTTATTGTTATTTCTTATTGTTATTGTTATTTCTTATTGTTATTGTTATTTCCTATTGTTATTGTTATTTCTTATTGTTATTGTTATTTCTTATTGTTATTGTTATTTCCTATTGTTATTGTTATTTCTTATTGTTATTGTTATTGTTATTTCTTATTGTTATTGTTATTGTTATTTCTTATTGTTATTGTTATTTCTTATTGTAAATGTTATTTCTTATTGTTAATGTTATTTCTTATTGTTATTGTTATTTCTTATTGTTAATGTTATTTCTTATTGTTATTGTTATTTCTTATTGTTATTGTTATTTCTTATTGTTATTGTTATTTCTTATTGTTATTGTTATTTCTTATTGTTAATGTTATTTTTTATTGTTATTGTTATTTCTTATTGTTATTGGTATTTTTTATTGTTATTGTTATTTTTTATTGTTATTGTTATTTCTTATTGTTATTGTTATTGTTATTTCTTATTGTTATTGTTATTTCTTATTGTTATTGTTTTTGTTATTTCTTATTGTTATTGTTATTCCTTATTGTTATTGGTATTTCTTATTGTTATTGTTATTTCTTATTGTTATTGTTATTTCTTATTGTTATTGTTATTTCTTATTGTTATTGTTATTTGTTATTGTTATTGCTATTTCTTATTGTTATTGTTATTTCTTATTGTCATTGTTATTTCTTATTGTTATTGTTCTTCCTTATTGTTATTGTTATTTCTTATTGTTATTGTTATTTCTTATTGTTATTGTTATTTCTTATCCTTATTGTTATTTCTTATTGTTACTGTTATTTCTTATTGTTATTGTTATTTCTTATTGTTATTGTTATTTATTATGGTTATTGTTATTTCTTATTATTATTGTTATCTCTTATTGTTAATGTTATTTCTTATTGTTATTGTTATTTCTTATTGATATTGTTATTTCTTATTGTTATAGTTATTTTTTATTGTTATTGTTATTTCTTATTGTTATTGTTATTTCCTATTGTTATTTCTTATTGTTATTGTTATTTCTTATTGTTATTGTTATTTCTTTTTGTTATTGTTATTTCTTATTGTTATTGGTATTTCTTATTGTTATTGTTATTGTTATTCCTTATTGTTATTGTTATTTATTATTGTTATTGTTATTTCTTATTGTTATTTTTATTTCTTATTGTTAATGTTATTTCTTATTGTTATTTCTTATTGTTATTGTTATTCCTTATTGATATTGTTATTTCTTATTGTTATTGTTATTTTTTATTGTTATTGTTATTGTTATTTCTTATTGTTATTGTTATTTCTTATTGTCATTGTTATTTCTTATTGTTATTGTTATTTCTTATTGTTATTGTTATTTCTTATTGATATTGTTATTTCTTATTGATATTGTTATTTCTTATTGTTATTGTTATTTCTTATTGTTATATTTTATTGTTATTGTTATTTCTTATTGTTATTGTTATTGTTATTTCTTATTGTTATTGTTATTTATTATTGTTATTGTTATTTCTTATTGTTATTGTTATTTCTTATTGTTATTGCTATTTCTTATTGTTATTGTTATTTCTTATTGTTATTGTTATTTATTATTGCTATTGTTATTTCCTATTGTTATTGTTATTTCTTATTGTTATTGTTATTTCTTAATGTTATTGTTATTTCCTATTATTATTGTTATTTCTTATTGTTATTGTTATTTCTTATTGTTATTGTTATTTATTATTGCTATTGTTATTGTTATTTCTTATTGTTATTTCTTATTGTTATTGTTGTTTCTTATTGTTATTGTTATTTCTTATTGTTATTGTTATTTCTTATTGTTATTTTTTATTGTTATTGTTATTTCTTATTGTTATTGTTATTGTTATTTCTTATTGTTATTGTTATTTCTTATTGTTATTGTTATTTCTTATTGTTATTGTTATTGATATTTCTTATTGTTATTGTTATTTCTTATTGTTATTGTTATTTCTTATTGTTATTGTTATTTCTTATTGTTATTGCTATTTCTTATTGTTATTGTTATTTCTTATTGTCATTGTTATTTCTTATTGTTATTGTTCTTCCTTATTGTTATTGTTATTTCTTATTGTTATTGTTATTTCTTATTCTTATTGTTATTTCTTATTGTTATTGCTATTTCTTATTGTTATTGTTATTTCTTATTGTCATTGTTATTTCTTATTGTTATTGTTCTTCCTTATTGTTATTGTTATTTCTTATTGTTATTGTTATTTCTTATTGTTATTGTTATTTCTTATTGTTATTGTTATTTCCTATTGTTATTGTTATTTCTTATTGTTATTGTTATTTCTTATTGTTATTGTTATTTCTTATTGTTATTGCTATTTCTTATTGTTATTGTTATTTCTTATTGTCATTGTTATTTCTTATTGTTATTGTTCTTCCTTATTGTTATTGTTATTTCTTATTGTTATTGTTATTTCTTATTCTTATTGTTATTTCTTATTGTTACTGTTATTTCTTATTGTTATTGTTATTTCTTATTGTTATTGTTATTTCTTATGGTTATTGTTATTTTTTATTGTTATTGTTATTTCTTATTGTTATTGTTATTTCCAATTGTTATTGTTATTTCTTTTTGTTATTGTTATTTCTTATTGTTATTGTTATTTCTTATTGTTATTGTTATTTATTATTGCTATTGTTATTTCCTATTGTTATTGTTATTTCTTATTGTTATTTCTTATTGTTATTGTTATTTCTTATTGTTATTGTTATTTCTTAATGTTATTGTTATTTCCTATTATTATTGTTATTTCTTATTGTTATTGTTATTTCTTATTGTTATTGTTATTTATTATTGCTATTGTTATTGTTATTTCTTATTGTTATTGTTGTTTCTTATTGTTATTGTTATTTCTTATTGTTATTGTTATTTCCTATTATTATTGTTATTTCTTATTGTTATTGTTATTTATTATTGTTATTTCCTATTGTTATTGTTATTTCTTTTTGTTATTTTTATTTCTTATTGTTATTGTTATTGTTATTACTTATTTTTATTGTTATTTTTTATTGTCATTGTTATTTCTTATTGTTATTGTTATTTCTTATTGATATTGTTATTTCTTATTGTTATTGTTATTTCTTATTGTTATTGTTATTTCTTAGTGTTATTTTTTATTGTTATTGTTATTTCTTATTGTTATTGTTATTGTTATTTCTTATTGTTATTGTTATTTCTTATTGTTATTGTTATTTCTTATTGTTATTGTTATTTCTTATTGTTATTGTTATTTCTTATTGTTATTGTTATTTCTTATTGTTATTGCTATTTCTTATTGTTATTGTTATTTCTTATTGTCATTGTTATTTCTTATTGTTATTGTTCTTCCTTATTGTTATTGTTATTTCCAATTGTTATTGTTATTTCTTTTTGTTATTGTTATTTCTTATTGTTATTGTTATTTTTTATTGTTGTTGTTATTTTTTATTGTTATTGTTATTTCTTATTATTATTGTTATTTCTTATTGTTATTGTTATTTCTTATTGTTATTGTTATTTCCTATTGTTATTGTTATTTCTTATTGTTATTGTTATTTCTTATTGTTATTGTTATTTCTTATTGTTATTGTTATTTCCTATTGTTATTGTTATTTCTTATTGTTATTGTTATTTCTTATTGTTATTTCCTATTGTTATTGTTATTGTTATTACTTATTGGTTTTGTTATTTCTTATTGTTATTGTTATTGTTATTTCTTATTGTTATTGTTATTTCTTATTGTTATTTTTTATTGTTATTGTTATTTCTTATTGTTATTGTTATTTTTTATTGTTATTGTTATTTCTTATTGTTATTGTTATTGTTCTTTCTTATTGTTATTGTTATTTCTTATTGTTATTGTTATTTCTTATTGTTATTGTTATTACTTTTTGTTATTGTTATTTCTTATTGTTATTGTTATTTCGTATGGTTATTGTTATTTCTTATTGTTATTGTTATTGTTATTTCTTATTGTTATCGTTAGTGTGTGAATTGAGAGTGCATCATTTCGTGTCTCTAGTAATTTGGGTTTTTTAGTGGGAAAACAGTGATATAAAATATTGATTTTCTACATACATATTGTGCTAATATCATTTAGTAAGTTTTACTAATTTCCTAGTGATTTAGTTTTGTGATCAGTGCAGTATAGTGCTTACAGTTTATTACCGACTGCCCATTCTGGAGCAGAATATATACATAAAAAAGGTACATATTCGCATTTACTATACGCTGAATGAAACTATACATCCTTTTTTGTTCGCCATTGTATCTCTCGTGTGACCTCTTCCGTGGCCTATTTTTATCCCAGCTGTTTTGTGTTTACACTTTAGTCACTACGACGGGCCGCGTAGTGTGAAGATTTGTATATCGTTAATTTTACCTATTCCTTTCTAAAAATAAATGTATTATTAAGTCTAAATAAAAAATGAATAACTGCGCGATTTGTAATGTGGTTTTACATCCAAAATCATATAATACATCAATTAAATGCAATGGAATATGCTCCAAATGGTATCACGCAAGTTGCGTAAAATTAAGTGACGTCGAGTTAAAATTTTATCGGGATGAGGATAATAAAAATAAGAAATGGTTCTGTAGCATTTCATGTCGAGTAGGCACTAGTGATACAATCTCTACAGTAAACGCTACCAAAGAAACTATAACTGATCTCGGCAGTCTAATAGAATTAAAATTCGATGAATTTAAGAAAGAAATTCGGGGCTTTTTCCTTGATTTCACAACAAAAATGGACACGATAAATGAGAAAGTTGCTGCTCTCGAAAAAGAAAATTTCTAGTTACGCAATGATTTAGTAAAGTTAAAAGCAGATACAAAATGTGGCACTCAAAACAAAATGAATTTGAATTTTATGTCCGATGAAATAATTGAAAGGAGTAAGCGTGCTAATAACATTATTTGTTTCAACGTTCCTGAACAAGATGATGGGGATAATGTAGTCGTGCAAAACATCTTTTCATCAATATCAAACGGATCCATATTGCCGAAACACACTATTAGATTAGGAAAGAAAATCCCTGGCAAATGTAGGCCTATTAAGGCGGTTCTACATTCAGTCGAAGATAGTAGGTTTATTCTACGCAATTCAGGACGATTAAAACAGACTGAAAATTTAAAGAATATAATATTCAAAACCGACCGCACCCCTTTCCAAATCGAGCAAGAAAATGCTACTAGAGATGAATTTAAGCAGCGAAGGGATGCTGGAGAGACGAATATCAAGATGAAATTTGTGCGTGGTGTTCTGTCAATCGTGTCGGAAAACTAAATAATTCCCAACAGATCCTGGATCAAATAAATATCTATTATCAGAATGCCCGAGGACTGTTAACTAAAACGAATTTATTTTACAATAATGTCGTAGCTTGTGATCACGATATTCTTGCTTTTAGTGAAACATGGCTTCACAATGGTGTCGATGATTCAGAATTGTGTCCAGATTCATTTAATGTATTTCGGTGTGATAGAGCTGGTAGAAGAGGCGGCGGAGTAATGGTAGCTGTCAAAAATAATCTGAATTGTGTTACGGAAAATGTACAATTAAATGTAAATGTTGAAATTGTAGTTGTTCGAGTCGCGTTTAATGGTACTACTATATGTTTTGTTTGTTTGTACATTCCTCCTGCGGAACCTGTTAATACATATATTACTGTCTTTAACGAATTAGATCGAGTTTTCTCACATTATAGTTCAGTCATTGTATGCGGAGATTTCAATATACCTAATTATAAAAATGCCATTGATGATCAAACATATGATAGTAAAATGTCAGAATTAATTAACTTGATGCTTCTCAATAATTTAACTCAACATAATAATAACATCAATGTTAATAATAGAATTTTGGACCTTGTATTAACTACAAACAATATTAAATGTGCATTTCATTCAGAATTGCCTATCACAAAAGTTGATCTTCATCACCCACCTTTGACATTTTCGATTGATATTGTCTCTAATTCTTATGTTAATATGGACGTTAATTCAAAATGTCTCAAATATAATTTTCGTAAAGCAAATTTTAATTTGCTCTATGAAAAAATACTTAATTGTGATTGGACAACTGTTACTTGTAGTACTAATACGGACACATCATGTGTAGCACTTTACCGTACGCTTGATCTAATTTTTAAAGAGTGTGTACCCTTACAATCGCGTAAGTCAAATTCAAATAAATATCCCTGTTGGTTTAGCTACGAAACCATACAGTTAATTAAAAGAAAGGAGCATTTTCGTAGATTACACAAAAAACATAAACTTAATATTTACAAAAATCGAGTAAAAAATTTGCGTATAGACATTCGAAAGACTATTAAAAGGGACCAAGAAAACTTTGTTCTACATGCTGAGCAGTCAATACGAAAGGAACCCAAAAATTTTTGGAATTATGTTAACTCAAAAAAATCCCAATCACGAATTCCTGGCTCAATGAATTTTGGAGACACAACAATTGATAATCCTCCCGACATAATTGAAACTTTTGGCAAATATTTCTCTTCAGTTTATAGTCCAAGTACATCAACATCCTCTATAAATGATTTAGTATTCAACCAAAGTGAAACTATTAATATTGAAATTATAAATGACATTGATATATTGATGGCGGCAAAAAAATTGAGTAACAACTTTACATGTGGTAGTGATAACATTCCTTCATTCGTGGTGCGAGATTGTATTTCAGCTTTATTAAAACCACTCAGTCATATTTTTAATTTGATACTCAGAACTGCGGATTTTCCAAATATTTGGAAAACTGCACGAATTACTCCTGTTCTAAAGTTAGGAAATAAACAGGTGATCACTAATTACCGTCCAATTTCTATAATAAATAACTTTGCCAAAATTTTTGAAACTATACTAGCTAGTAAGATTTACTCATGTGTAAAATCACAAATATCAACTAAACAACATGGCTTCATGAAAAACAGGTCCACCGCTACTAACTTGGTAAATTTCACAGAATTTGTATCTCGTCATCTTGATCAGCGTAGGCAAGTCGATGTAATATACACAGATTTCAGCAAGGCCTTTGACTCTATTAACCACAAGGTTCTATTAGATAAGTTAAGAGTTTGGGGATTTAGTGATAATATGATTAATCTAATAAGATCTTACCTGTCGGAGAGGTGTCAATATGTGGAATATCTGAACAATAGGTCTAATAAATTTTGTCCCACCAGTGGTGTCCCTCAAGGCTCAAATTTGGGCCCCCTACTGTTCATAATGTTTATTAATGACCTCGTAGTTGATATACAGTCTCCAATTCTTATATATGCAGATGATGTAAAAATTTACAGATGCATTCGGTCTGATGATGATTGTGTTGTATTACAAAACGATTTATTACAAATACAAAATTGGAGCAAAGCCAATGACCTTAAATTAAATATTTCAAAGTGTAAATGTATGTCATTTTTCCGCACGATAGAATCTATCCGTTTTAATTATTCCTTAGACAACACCTCCTTAAATAATGTCGATAGTATTAGGGATCTTGGGGTATTGTTTGACAAAGAATTATCTTTCATTCCACACTATAGCCAAATAATTAGAGAATCGATGAAAATGCTTGGCTTTATACGTCGCTTAAGTGAACCATTTAAGGATATTAATGTAATTATATCGTTATATATATCGTACGTTCGCTCAAAATTAGAATACTGTGCGCTAGTGTGGTCGCCTTCATATGATGTACATATTAAATCAATAGAGCGAATTCAAAATATTTTTCTTAAATTTCTTTATTTTAAGATCTATTCACATTACCCTGCTGAATCTGTTACATATTCCCATATGTTGTCTATGTTTAATTTAAAATCATTAGCTTCGAGGCGCAAAATAATATCAACGAAATTTCTGTACCAAATTATTCATAGTGTTATAGATGATCCGAACTTATTAGCACAAATAAACTTATATGTACCTAGGTTTACTAGTAGAAACCCGTTGACTTTCTTGTATAATCGTAGCCAGACAAATGTATACTTCTATTCTCCACTAAACACAATGGTTAGAACATATAATAACATTCAGCATAATATTGATATATTTAACACCTCATTGCGCCAATTCATGGAATCAATTTTAAATTTGTTATAGAACACTTATTATTTGCATTTTATGTATAGTTATCAATTATTTTTATTTTTCTAAGGTATTATTAATTTTTGTTTGTTCATATGTATTACTGATTATTTAAATAATGTTGTACTCTTTTGTAATTTTAAGATAACTTTTCCCTGTAATTAGATATTATCTGTTGGGAAATAAATTATTATTATTATTATTATTATTATTATTATTATTATTTCTTATTGTTATTGCTATTTCTTATTGTTATTGTTATTTCTTATTGTCATTGTTATTTCTTATTGTTATTGTTCTTCCTTATTGTTATTGTTATTTCTTATTCTTATTGTTATTTCGTATTGTTACTGTTATTTCTTATTGTTATTGCTATTTCTTATTGTTATTGTTATTTCTTATTGTCATTGTTATTTCTTATTGTTATTGTTCTTCCTTATTGTTATTGTTATTTCTTATTCTTATTGTTATTTCTTATTGTTACTGTTATTTCTTATTGTTATTGTTATTTCTTATTGTTATTGTTATTTCTTATGGTTATTGTTATTTCTTATTGTTATTGTTTTTTCTTATTGTTAATGTTATTTCTTATTGTTATTGTTATTTCTTATTGATATTGTTATTTCTTATTGTTATTGTTATTGTTATTTCTTATTGTTATTGTTATTTCTTTTTGTTATTGTTATTTCTTATTGTTATTGGTATTTCTTATTGTTATTGTTATTGTTATTCCTTATTGTTATTGTTATTTATTATTGTTATTGTTATTTCTTTTTGTTATTGTTATTTCTTATTGTTATTGGTATTTCTTATTGTTATTGTTATTGTTATTCCTTATTGTTATTGTTATTTCTTATTGTTATTGTTATTTCTTATTGTTATTGTTATTCCTTATTGTTATTGTTATTTCTTATTGTTAATGTTATGTCTTATTGTTATTGTTATTTCTTTTTGTTTTTTCTTATTGATATTGTTATTTCTTTTTGTTATTGTTACTTTTTATTGATATTGTTATTTCTTATTGTTTTTTCTTATTGTTATTGTTATTTCTTATTGTTATTGTTATTTCTTATTTTTTATTGTTATTTGTTATTGTTATTGTTATTTCTTATTCTTATTGTTATTTATTTTTGTTATTGTTATTTTTTATTGTTATTGTTATTTCTTATTGTTATTGTTATTGTTATTTCTTATTGTTATTGTTATTTCTTATTGTTATTGTTATTTCTTATTGTTATTGTTATTTCTTATTGTTATTGTTATTTCTTATTGTTATTGTTATTTCTTATTGTTATTATTATTTCTTATTGTTATTGTTATTTCTTATTGTTATTGTTATTTCTTATTTTTTATTGTTATTTGTTATTGTTATTTCTTATTGTTATTGTTATTTCTTATTGTTAGTGTAATTTATTATTGTTATTGTTATTTCCTATTGTTATTGTTATTACTTTTTGTTATTGTTATTTCTTATTGTTATTGTTGTTGTTATTTCTTATTGGTATTGTTATTTCTTATTGTTATTGTTATTGTTATTTCTTATTGTTATTGTTAATTCTTATTGTTAATGTTATTTCTTATTGTTATTGTTATTTCTTATTGTTATTGTTATTTCTTATTGTTAATGTTATTTCTTATTGTTATTTCTTATTGTAATTGTTATTTCTTATTGTTATTGTTATTTCTTATTGTTATTATTATTTCTTATTGATATTGTTATTTCTTATTGTTATTTCCTATTGTTATTGTTATTTCTTTTTGTTATTGGTATTTCTTATTGTTATGGTTATTGTTATTCCTTATTGTTATTGTTATTTATTATTGTTATTGTTATTTCTTATTGTTATTGTTATTTCTTATTGTTATTGTTATTTCTTATTGTTATTGTTATTTATTTTTGTTATTGTTATTTCTTATTGTTATTGTTATTGTTATTTCTTATTGTTATTGTTATTTCTTATTGTTATTGTTATTTCTTATTGTTATTGTTATTTCTTATTGTTACTGTTATTTCTTATTGTTATTGTTATTTCTTATTGTTATTATTATTTCTTATTGTTATTGTTATTTCTTATTGTTATTGTTATTTCTTATTTTTTATTGTTATTTCTTATTGTTAGTGTTATTTATTATTGTTATTGTTATTTCCTATTGTTATTGTTATTACTTTTTGTTATTGTTATTTCTTATTGTTATTGTTATTGTTATTTCTTATTGGTATTGTTATTTCTTATTGTTATTGTTATTGTTATTTCTTATTGTTATTGTTAATTCTTATTGTTAATGTTATTTCTTATTGTTAATGTTATTTCTTATTGTTATTGTTATTTCTTATTGTTAATGTTATTTCTTATTGTTATTTCTTATAGTTATTTCTTATTGTAATTGTTATTTCTTATTGTTATTGTTATTTCTTATTGTTATTATTATTTCTTATTGATATTGTTATTTCTTATTGTTATTTCCTATTGTTATTGTTATTTCTTTTTGTTATTGGTATTTCTTATTGTTATGGTTATTGTTATTCCTTATTGTTATTGTTATTTATTATTGTTATTGTTATTTCTTATTGTTATTGTTATTTCTTATTGTTAATGTTATTTCTTATTGTTAATGTTATTTCTTATTGTTATTGTTATTTCTTATTGTTATTGTTATTTCTTATTGATATTGTTATTTCTTATTGTTATTGTTATTTTTTATTGTTATTGTTATTGTTATTTCTTATTGTTATTGGTATTTTTTATTGTTAATGTTATTTCTCATTGTTATTGTTATTTATTATTGTAATTGTTATTTCCTATTGTTATTGTTATTTCTTATTGTTATTGTTATGGTTATTTCTTATTGTTATTGGTATTTTTTATTGTTATTGTTATTTCTTATTGTTATTGTTATTTATTATTGTTATTGTCATTTCCTATTGTTATTGTTATTTCTTATTGTTATTGTTATTTCCTATTGTTATTTTTATTTCTTATTGTTATTGTTATTGTTATTTCTTATTGGTATTGTTATTTCTTATTGTTATTGTTATTTCTTATTGTTATTGTTATTTCTTATTGTTATTGTTATTTCTTATTTTTTATTGTTATTTGTTATTGTTATTGTTATTTCTTATTGTTATTGTTATTTCTTATTGTTATTGTTATTTATTATTATTATTGTTATTTCCTATTGTTATTGTTATTACTTTTGTTATTGTTATTTCTTATTGTTATTGTTATTGTTATTTCTTATTGGTATTGTTATTTCTTATTGTTATTGTTATTGTTATTTCTTATTGTTATTGTTAATTCTTATTGCTAATGTTATTTCTTATTGTTATTGTTATTTCTTATTGTTAATGTTATTTCTTATAGTTATTTCTTATTTTTATTGTTATTTCTTATTGATATTGTTATTTCTTTTTGTTATTGGTATTTCTTATTGTTATTTTTTATTGTTATTGTTATTTCTTATTGTTATTGTTATTTCTTATTGTTAATGTTATTTCTTATAGTTATTTCTTATTATTATTGTTATTTCTTATTGATATTGTTATTTCTTTTTGTTATTGGTATTTCTTATTGTTATTGTTATTCCTTATTGTTATTGTTATTTCTTATTGTTATTGTTATTTCTTATTGTTAATGTTATTTCTTATTGTTAATGTTATTTCTTATTGTTATATCTTATTGATATTGTTATTTCTTTTTGTTATTGTTATTTTTTATTGATATTGTTATTTCTTATTGTTATTGTTATTTCTTATTCTTATTGTTATTGTTATTTCATATTGTTATTGTTATTTCTTATTGTTATTGTTATTTCTTATTGTTATTGTTATTTCTTATTTTTTATTGTTATTTGTTATTGTTATTTCTTATTCTTATTGTTATTTCTTATTGATATTGTTATTTCTTTTTGTTATTGTTATTTTTTATTGATATTGTTATTTCTTATTGTTATTGTTATTTCTTATTGTTATTGTTATTTCTTATTGTTATTGTTATTTCATATTGTTATTGCTATTTCTTATTGTTATTGTTATTTCTTATTGTTATTGTTATTTCTTATTGTTATTGTTATTTCTTATTTTTTATTGTTATTTGTTATTGTTATTGTTATTTCTTATTGTTATTGTTATTTATTATTGTTATTGTTATTTCCTATTGTTATTGTTATTTCTTTTTGTTATTGTTATTTCTTATTGTTATTGTTATTGTTATTTCTTATTGGTATTGTTATTTCTTATTGTTATTGTTATTGTTAATTCTTATTGTTTATGTTATTTCTTATTGTTAATGTTATTTCTTATTGTTATTGTTATTTCTTATTGTTAATGTTATTTCTTATTGTTATTTCTTATAGTTATTTCTTATTGTTATTGTTATTTCTTATTGATATTGTTATTTCTTATTGTTATTGTTATTTCCTATTGTTATTGTTATTTCTTTTTGTTATTGGTATTTCTTATTGTTATTGTTATTCCTTATTGTTATTGTTATTTATTATTGTTATTGTTATTTCTTATTGGTATTGTTATTTCTTATTGTTAATGTTATTTCTGATTGTTAATGTTATTTCTTATTGTTATTGTTATTTCTTATTGTTATTGTTATTTCTTATTGTTATTGTTATTTTTTATTGTTATTGTTATTTCTTATTGTTATTGGTATTTTTTATTGTTATTGTTATTTCTTATTGTTATTGTTATTTCTTATTGTTATTGTTATTTCTTATTGTTATTGTTATTTCTTATTGTTATTGTTATTTCTTATTGTTATTGTTATTTCTTATTGTTATTGTTATTTCTTATTGTTATTTTTATTTCTTATTGTTATTGTTATTTCCTATTGTTATTGTTATTTCTTATTGTTATTGTTATTTCTTATTGTTATTGTTATTGTTATTTCTTATTGGTATTGTTATTTCTTATTGTTATTGTTATTGTTATTTCTTATTGTAAATGTTATTTCTTATTGTTAATGTTATTTCTTATTGTTATTGTTATTTCTTATTGTTAATGTTATTTCTTATTGTTATTGTTATTTCTTATTGTTATTGTTATTTCTTATTGTTATTGTTATTTCTTATTGTTATTGTTATTTCTTATTGTTAATGTTATTTTTTATTGTTATTGTTATTTCTTATTGTTATTGGTATTTTTTATTGTTATTGTTATTTCTTATTGTTATTGTTATTGTTATTTCTTATTGTTATTGTTATTTCTTATTGTTATTGTTTTTGTTATTTCATATTGTTATTGTTATTCCTTATTGTTATTGGTATTTCTTATTGTTATTGTTATTTCTTATTGTTATTGTTATTTCTTATTGATATTGTTATTTCTTATTGTTATTGTTATTTGTTATTGTTATTGCTATTTCTTATTGTTATTGTTATTTCTTATTGTCATTGTTATTTCTTATTGTTATTGTTCTTCCTTATTGTTATTGTTATTTCTTATTGTTATTGTTATTTCTTATCCTTATTGTTATTTCTTATTGTTACTGTTATTTCTTATTGTTATTGTTATTTATTATGGTTATTGTTATTTCTTATTATTATTGTTATCTCTTATTGTTAATGTTATTTCTTATTGTTATTGTTATTTCTTATTGATATTGTTATTTCTTATTGTTATAGTTATTTTTTATTGTTATTGTTATTTCTTATTGTTATTGTTATTTCCTATTGTTATTTCTTATTGTTACTGTTATTTCTTATTGTTATTGTTATTTCTTATTGTTATTGTTATTTCTTATGGTTATTGTTATTTCTTATTGTTATTGTTATTTCCTATTGTTATTGTTATTTATTATTGTTATTGTTATTTCTTATTGTTATTGTTATTTCCAATTGTTATTGTTATTTCTTTTTGTTATTGTTATTTCTTATTGTTATTGTTATTTCTTATGGTTATTGTTATTTTTTATTGTTATTGTTATTTTTTATTGTTATTGTTATTTCTTATTATTATTGTTATTTCTTATTGTTATTGTTATTTATTATTGTTATTGTTATTTCCTATTGTTATTGTTATTTCTTATTGTTATTGTTATTTCTTATTGTTATTGTTATTTCTTATTGTTATTGTTATTTCCTATTGTTATTGTTATTTTTATTTCTTATTGATATTGTTATTTCTTATTGTTATTGTTATTTTTTATTGTTATTGTTATTTTTTATTGATATTGTTATTTCTTATTGTTTTTTTCTTATTGTTATTGTTATTTCTTATTGTTATTGTTATTTCTTATTGTTATTGTTATTTCATATTGTTATTGCTATTTCTTATTGTTATTGTTATTTCTTATTGTTATTGTTATTTCTTATTGTTATTGTTATTTCTTATTTTTTATTGTTATTTGTTATTGTTATTGTTATTTCTTATTGTTATTTATTATTGTTATTGTTATTTCCTATTGTTATTGTTATTTCTTTTTGTTATTGTTATTTCTTATTGTTATTGTTATTGTTATTTCTTATTGGTATTGTTATTTCTTATTGTTATTGTTATTGTTAATTCTTATTGT
This sequence comes from Ontholestes murinus, assembly GCA_963969525.1. Taxonomy (NCBI): domain Eukaryota; kingdom Metazoa; phylum Arthropoda; class Insecta; order Coleoptera; family Staphylinidae; genus Ontholestes; species Ontholestes murinus. The sequence goes on from CAXAKX010001083.1 coordinate 184,413, forward strand.
TTATGTTATTGTTATTTCTTATTGTTATTGTTATTTCTTATTGTAAATGTTATTTCTTATTGTTAATGTTATTTCTTATTGTTATTGTTATTTCTTATTGTTAATGTTATTTCTTATTGTTATTGTTATTTCTTATTGTTATTGTTATTTCTTATTGTTATTGTTATTTCTTATTGTTATTGTTATTTCTTATTGTTAATGTTATTTTTTATTGTTATTGTTATTTCTTATTGTTATTGGTATTTTTTATTGTTATTGTTATTTTTTATTGTTATTGTTATTGTTATTTCTTATTGTTATTGTTATTTCTTATTGTTATTGTTTTTGTTATTTCTTATTGTTATTGTTATTCCTTATTGTTATTGGTATTTCTTATTGTTATTGTTATTTCTTATTGTTATTGTTATTTCTTATTGTTATTGTTATTTGTTATTGTTATTGCTATTTCTTATTGTTATTGTTATTTCTTATTGTCATTGTTATTTCTTATTGTTATTGTTCTTCCTTATTGTTATTGTTATTTCTTATTGTTATTGTTATTTCTTATCCTTATTGTTATTTCTTATTGTTACTGTTATTTCTTATTGTTATTGTTATTTCTTATTGTTATTGTTATTTATTATGGTTATTGTTATTTCTTATTATTATTGTTATCTCTTATTGTTAATGTTATTTCTTATTGATATTGTTATTTCTTATTGATATTGTTATTTCTTATTGTTATAGTTATTTTTTATTGTTATTGTTATTTCTTATTGTTATTGTTATTTCCTATTGTTATTTCTTATTGTTATTGTTATTTCTTATTGTTATTGTTATTTCTTTTTGTTATTGTCATTTCTTATTGTTATTGGTATTTCTTATTGTTATTGTTATTGTTATTCCTTATTGTTATTGTTATTTATTATTGTTATTGTTATTTCTTATTGTTATTGTTATTTCTTATTGTTAATGTTATTTCTTATTGTTAATGTTATTTCTTATTGTTATTTCTTATTGTTATTGTTATTCCTTATTGATATTGTTATTTCTTATTGTTATTGTTATTTTTTATTGTTATTGTTATTGTTATTTCTTATTGTTATTGTTATTTCTTATTGTCATTGTTATTTCTTATTGTTATTGTTATTTCTTATTGATATTGTTATTTCTTATTGTTATTGTTATTTCTTATTGTTATTTTTTATTGTTATTGTTATTTCTTATTGTTATTGTTATTGTTATTTCTTATTGTTATTGTTATTTATTATTGTTATTGTTATTTCTTATTGTTATTGTTATTTCTTATTGTTATTGCTATTTCTTATTGTTATTGTTATTTCTTATTGTCATTGTTATTTCTTATTGTTATTGTTCTTCCTTATTGTTATTGTTATTTCTTATTGTTATTGTTATTTCTTATTCTTATTGTTATTTCTTATTGTTACTGTTATTTCTTATTGTTATTGTTATTTCTTATTGTTATTGTTATTTCTTATGGTTATTGTTATTTTTTATTGTTATTGTTATTTCTTATTGTTATTGTTATTTCTTATTGTTATTGTTATTTCCAATTGTTATTGTTATTTCTTTTTGTTATTGTTATTTCTTATTGTTATTGTTATTTCTTATTGTTATTGTTATTTATTATTGCTATTGTTATTTCCTATTGTTATTGTTATTTCTTATTGTTATTTCTTATTGTTATTGTTATTTCTTATTGTTATTGTTATTTCTTAATGTTATTGTTATTTCCTATTATTATTGTTATTTCTTATTGTTATTGTTATTTCTTATTGTTATTGTTATTTATTATTGCTATTGTTATTGTTATTTCTTATTGTTATTTCTTATTGTTATTGTTGTTTCTTATTGTTATTGTTATTTCTTATTGTTATTGTTATTTCCTATTATTATTGTTATTTCTTATTGTTATTGTTATTTCTTATTGTTATTTCCTATTGTTATTGTTATTTCTTTTTGTTATTTTTATTTCTTATTGTTATTGTTATTGTTATTGTTATTACTTATTTTTATTGTTATTTTTTATTGTCATTGTTATTTCTTATTGTTATTGTTATTTCTTATTGATATTGTTATTTCTTATTGTTATTGTTATTTCTTATTGTTATTTTTTATTGTTATTGTTATTTCTTATTGTTATTGTTATTGTTATTTCTTATTGTTATTGTTATTTCTTATTGTTATTGTTATTTCTTATTGTTATTGTTATTGTTATTTCTTATTGTTATTGTTATTTCTTATTGTTATTGTTATTTCTTATTGTTATTGTTATTTCTTATTGTTATTGCTATTTCTTATTGTTATTGTTATTTCTTATTGTCATTGTTATTTCTTATTGTTATTGTTCTTCCTTATTGTTATTGTTATTTCTTATTGTTATTGTTATTTCTTATTCTTATTGTTATTTCTTATTGTTATTGCTATTTCTTATTGTTATTGTTATTTCTTATTGTCATTGTTATTTCTTATTGTTATTGTTCTTCCTTATTGTTATTGTTATTTCTTATTGTTATTGTTATTTCTTATTGTTATTGTTATTTCTTATTGTTATTGTTATTTCCTATTGTTATTGTTATTTCTTATTGTTATTGTTATTTCTTATTGTTATTGTTATTGCTATTTCTTATTGTTATTGTTATTTCTTATTGTCATTGTTATTTCTTATTGTTATTGTTCTTCCTTATTGTTATTGTTATTTCTTATTGTTATTGTTATTTCTTATTCTTATTGTTATTTCTTATTGTTACTGTTATTTCTTATTGTTATTGTTATTTCTTATTGTTATTGTTATTTCTTATGGTTATTGTTATTTTTTATTGTTATTGTTATTTCTTATTGTTATTGTTATTTCTTATTGTTATTGTTATTTCCAATTGTTATTGTTATTTCTTTTTGTTATTGTTATTTCTTATTGTTATTGTTATTTCTTATTGTTATTGTTATTTATTATTGCTATTGTTATTTCCTATTGTTATTGTTATTTCTTATTGTTATTTCTTATTGTTATTGTTATTTCTTATTGTTATTGTTATTTCTTAATGTTATTGTTATTTCCTATTATTATTGTTATTTCTTATTGTTATTGTTATTTCTTATTGTTATTGTTATTTATTATTGCTATTGTTATTGTTATTTCTTATTGTTATTGTTGTTTCTTATTGTTATTGTTATTTCTTATTGTTATTGTTATTTCCTATTATTATTGTTATTTCTTATTGTTATTGTTATTTATTATTGTTATTTCCTATTGTTATTGTTATTTCTTTTTGTTATTTTTATTTCTTATTGTTATTGTTATTGTTATTACTTATTTTTATTGTTATTTTTTATTGTCATTGTTATTTCTTATTGTTATTGTTATTTCTTATTGATATTGTTATTTCTTATTGTTATTGTTATTTCTTATTGTTATTGTTATTTCTTATTGTTATTTTTTATTGTTATTGTTATTTCTTATTGTTATTGTTATTGTTATTTCTTATTGTTATTGTTATTTCTTATTGTTATTGTTATTTCTTATTGTTATTGTTATTTCTTATTGTTATTGTTATTTCTTATTGTTATTGTTATTTCTTATTGTTATTGTTATTTCTTATTGTTATTGTTATTTCTTATTGTTATTGCTCTTTCTTATTGTTATTGTTATTTCTTATTGTCATTGTTATTTCTTATTGTTATTGTTCTTCCTTATTGTTATTGTTATTTCCAATTGTTATTGTTATTTCTTTTTGTTATTGTTATTTCTTATTGTTATTGTTATTTTTTATTGTTGTTGTTATTTTTTATTGTTATTGTTATTTCTTATTATTATTGTTATTTCTTATTGTTATTGTTATTTCTTATTGTTATTGTTATTTCCTATTGTTATTGTTATTTCTTATTGTTATTGTTATTTCTTATTGTTATTGTTATTTCTTATTGTTATTGTTATTTCCTATTGTTATTGTTATTTCTTATTGTTATTGTTATTTCTTATTGTTATTTCCTATTGTTATTGTTATTGTTATTACTTATTGGTTTTGTTATTTCTTATTGTTATTGTTATTGTTATTTCTTATTGTTATTGTTATTTCTTATTGTTATTGTTATTTCTTATTGTTATTGTTATTTCTTAGTGATATTGTTATTTCTTATTGTTATTGTTATTTCTTATTGTTATTTTTTATTGTTATTGTTATTTCTTATTGTTATTGTTATTTTTTATTGTTATTGTTATTTCTTATTGTTATTGTTATTGTTCTTTCTTATTGTTATTGTTATTTCTTATTGTTATTGTTATTTCTTATTGTTATTGTTATTACTTTTTGTTATTGTTATTTCTTATTGTTATTGTTATTTCTTATTGTTATTTCTTATTGTTATTGTTATTTCTTATTGTTATTGTTATTTCTTATTGTTATTGTTATTGTTATTTCTTATTGTTATCGTTATTTCTTATTGTTATTGCTATTTCTTATTGTTATTGTTATTTCTTATTGTCATTGTTATTTCTTATTGTTATTGTTCTTCCTTATTGTTATTGTTATTTCTTATTCTTATTGTTATTTCGTATTGTTACTGTTATTTCTTATTGTTATTGCTATTTCTTATTGTTATTGTTATTTCTTATTGTCATTGTTATTTCTTATTGTTATTGTTCTTCCTTATTGTTATTGTTATTTCTTATTCTTATTGTTATTTCTTATTGTTACTGTTATTTCTTATTGTTATTGTTATTTCTTATTGTTATTGTTATTTCTTATGGTTATTGTTATTTCTTATTGTTATTGTTTTTTCTTATTGTTAATGTTATTTCTTATTGTTATTGTTATTTCTTATTGATATTGTTATTTCTTATTGTTATTGTTATTGTTATTTCTTATTGTTATTGTTATTTCTTTTTGTTATTGTTATTTCTTATTGTTATTGGTATTTCTTATTGTTATTGTTATTGTTATTCCTTATTGTTATTGTTATTTATTATTGTTATTGTTATTTCTTTTTGTTATTGTTATTTCTTATTGTTATTGGTATTTCTTATTGTTATTGTTATTGTTATTCCTTATTGTTATTGTTATTGTTATTTATTATTGTTATTGTTATTTCTTATTGTTATTGTTATTTCTTATTGTTATTGTTATTTCTTATTGTTATTTTTATTTCTTAGTGTTAATGTTATTTCTTTTTGTTATTTCTTATTGTTATTGTTATTCCTTATTGATATTGTTATTTCTTATTGTTATTGTTATTTTTTATTGTTATTGTTATTGTTATTTCTTATTGTTATTGTTATTTCTTATTGTTATTGTTATTTCTTATTGTTATTGTTATTTCTTATTGATATTGTTATTTCTTATTGTTATTGTTATTTTTTATTGTTATTGTTATTTCTTATTGTTATTTTTTATTGTTATTGTTATTTCTTATTGTTATTGTTATTGTTATTTCTTATTGTTATTGTTATTTCTTATTGTTATTGTTATTTCTTATTGTTATTGTTATTTCTTATTGTTATTGTTATTCCTTATTGTTATTGTTATTTCTTATTGTTAATGTTATTTCTTATTGTTATTGTTATTTCTTTTTGTTTTTTCTTATTGATATTGTTATTTCTTTTTGTTATTGTTACTTTTTATTGATATTGTTATTTCTTATTGTTTTTTCTTATTGTTATTGTTATTTCTTATTGTTATTGTTATTTCATATTGTTATTGTTATTTCTTATTGTTATTGTTATTTCTTATTGTTATTGTTATTTCTTATTGTTATTGTTATTTCTTATTTTTTATTGTTATTTGTTATTGTTATTGTTATTTCTTATTGTTATAGTTATTTCTTATTCTTATTGTTATTTATTTTTGTTATTGTTATTTTTTATTGTTATTGTTATTTCTTATTGTTATTGTTATTGTTGTTTCTTATTGTTATTGTTATTTCTTATTGTTATTGTTATTTCTTATTGTTATTGTTATTTCTTATTGTTATTGTTATTTCTTATTGTTATTGTTATTTCTTATTGTTATTATTATTTCTTATTGTTATTGTTATTTCTTATTGTTATTGTTATTTCTTATTTTTTATTGTTATTTGTTATTGTTATTTCTTATTGTTATTGTTATTTCTTATTGTTAGTGTAATTTATTATTGTTATTGTTATTTCCTATTGTTATTGTTATTACTTTTTGTTATTGTTATTTCTTATTGTTATTGTTGTTGTTATTTCTTATTGGTATTGTTATTTCTTATTGTTATTGTTATTGTTATTTATTATTGTTATTGTTAATTCTTATTGTTAATGTTATTTCTTATTGTTATTGTTATTTCTTATTGTTAATGTTATTTCTTATTGTTATTTCTTATAGTTATTTCTTATTGTAATTGTTATTTCTTATTGTTATTGTTATTTCTTATTGTTATTATTATTTCTTATTGATATTGTTATTTCTTATTGTTATTTCCTATTGTTATTGTTATTTCTTTTTGTTATTGGTATTTCTTATTGTTATGGTTATTGTTATTCCTTATTGTTATTGTTATTTATTAGTGTTATTGTTATTTCTTATTGTTATTGTTATTTCTTATTGTTATTGTTATTTCTTATTGTTATTGTTATTTATTTTTGTTATTGTTATTTCTTATTGTTATTGTTATTGTTATTTCTTATTGTTATTGTTATTTCTTATTGTTATTGTTATTTCTTATTGTTATTGTTATTTCTTATTGTTACTGTTATTTCTTATTGTTATTGTTATTTCTTATTGTTATTATTATTTCTTATTGTTATTGTTATTTCTTATTGTTATTGTTATTTCTTATTTTTTATTGTTATTTGTTATTGTTATTTCTTATTGTTATTGTTATTTCTTATTGTTAGTGTTATTTATTATTGTTATTGTTATTTCCTATTGTTATTGTTATTACTTTTTGTTATTGTTACTTCTTATTGTTATTGTTATTGTTATTTCTTATTGGTATTGTTATTGTTATTGTTATTTCTTATTGTTATTGTTAATTCTTATTGTTAATGTTATTTCTTATTGTTAATGTTATTTCTTATTGTTATTGTTATTTCTTATTGTTAATGTTATTTCTTATTGTTATTTCTTATAGTTATTTCTTATTGTAATTGTTATTTCTTATTGTTATTGTTATTTCTTATTGTTATTATTATTTCTTATTGATATTGTTATTTCTTATTGTTATTTCCTATTGTTATTGTTATTTCTTTTTGTTATTGGTATTTCTTATTGTTATGGTTATTGTTATTCCTTATTGTTATTGTTATTTATTATTGTTATTGTTATTTCTTATTGTTATTGTTATTTCTTATTGTTAATGTTATTTCTTATTGTTAATGTTATTTCTTATTGTTATTGTTATTTCTTATTGTTATTGTTATTTCTTATTGATATTGTTATTTCTTATTGTTATTGTTATTTTTTATTGTTATTGTTATTGTTATTTCTTATTGTTATTGGTATTTTTTATTGTTAATGTTATTTCTCATTGTTATTGTTATTTATTATTGTTATTGTTATTTCTTATTGTTATTGTTATTGTTCTTTCTTATTGTTATTGTTATTTCTTATTGTTATTGTTATTTCTTATTGTTATTGTTATTACTTTTTGTTATTGTTATTTCTTATTGTTATTGTTATTTCGTATGGTTATTGTTATTTCTTATTGTTATTGTTATTTCTTATTGTTATTTCTTATTGTTATTGTTATTTCTTATTGTTATTGTTATTTCTTATTGTTATTTTTTATTGTTATTGTTATTTCTTATTGTTATTGTTATTTTTTATTGTTATTGTTATTTCTTATTGTTATTGTTATTGTTCTTTCTTATTGTTATTGTTATTTCTTATTGTTATTGTTATTACTTTTTGTTATTGTTATTTCTTATTGTTATTGTTATTTCGTATGGTTATTGTTATTTCTTATTGTTATTGTTATTTCTTATTGTTATTTCTTATTGTTATTGTTATTTCTTATTGTTATTGTTATTTCTTATTGTTATTGTTATTGTTATTTCTTATTGTTATCGTTATTTCTTATTGTTATTGCTATTTCTTATTGTTATTGTTATTTCTTATTGTCATTGTTATTTCTTATTGTTATTGTTCTTCCTTATTGTTATTGTTATTTCTTATTCTTATTGTTATTTCGTATTGTTACTGTTATTTCTTATTGTTATTGCTATTTCTTATTGTTATTGTTATTTCTTATTGTCATTGTTATTTCTTATTGTTATTGTTCTTCCTTATTGTTATTGTTATTTCTTATTCTTATTGTTATTTCTTATTGTTACTGTTATTTCTTATTGTTATTGTTATTTCTTATTGTTATTGTTATTTCTTATGGTTATTGTTATTTCTTATTGTTATTGTTTTTTCTTATTGTTAATGTTATTTCTTATTGTTATTGTTATTTCTTATTGATATTGTTATTTTTTATTGTTATTGTTATTGTTATTTCTTATTGTTATTGTTATTTCTTTTTGTTATTGTTATTTCTTATTGTTATTGGTATTTCTTATTGTTATTGTTATTGTTATTCCTTATTGTTATTGTTATTTATTATTGTTATTGTTATTTCTTTTTGTTATTGTTATTTCTTATTGTTATTGGTATTTCTTATTGTTATTGTTATTGTTATTCCTTATTGTTATTGTTATTGTTATTTATTATTGTTATTGTTATTTCTTATTGTTATTGTTATTTCTTATTGTTATTGTTATTTCTTATTGTTATTTTTATTTCTTAGTGTTAATGTTATTTCTTTTTGTTATTTCTTATTGTTATTGTTATTCCTTATTGATATTGTTATTTCTTATTGTTATTGTTATTTTTTATTGTTATTGTTATTGTTATTTCTTATTGTTATTGTTATTTCTTATTGTTATTGTTATTTCTTATTGTTATTGTTATTTCTTATTGATATTGTTATTTCTTATTGTTATTGTTATTTTTTATTGTTATTGTTATTTCTTATTGTTATTTTTTATTGTTATTGTTATTTCTTATTGTTATTGTTATTGTTATTTCTTATTGTTATTGTTATTTCTTATTGTTATTGTTATTTCTTATTGTTATTGTTATTTCTTATTGTTATTGTTATTCCTTATTGTTATTGTTATTTCTTATTGTTAATGTTATTTCTTATTGTTATTGTTATTTCTTTTTGTTTTTTCTTATTGATATTGTTATTTCTTTTTGTTATTGTTACTTTTTATTGATATTGTTATTTCTTATTGTTTTTTCTTATTGTTATTGTTATTTCTTATTGTTATTGTTATTTCATATTGTTATTGTTATTTCTTATTGTTATTGTTATTTCTTATTGTTATTGTTATTTCTTATTGTTATTGTTATTTCTTATTTTTTATTGTTATTTGTTATTGTTATTGTTATTTCTTATTGTTATTGTTATTTCTTATTCTTATTGTTATTTATTTTTGTTATTGTTATTTTTTATTGTTATTGTTATTTCTTATTGTTATTGTTATTGTTGTTTCTTATTGTTATTGTTATTTCTTATTGTTATTGTTATTTCTTATTGTTATTGTTATTTCTTATTGTTATTGTTATTTCTTATTGTTATTGTTATTTCTTATTGTTATTATTATTTCTTATTGTTATTGTTATTTCTTATTGTTATTGTTATTTCTTATTTTTTATTGTTATTTGTTATTGTTATTTCTTATTGTTATTGTTATTTCTTATTGTTAGTGTAATTTATTATTGTTATTGTTATTTCCTATTGTTATTGTTATTACTTTTTGTTATTGTTATTTCTTATTGTTATTGTTGTTGTTATTTCTTATTGGTATTGTTATTTCTTATTGTTATTGTTATTGTTATTTATTATTGTTATTGTTAATTCTTATTGTTAATGTTATTTCTTATTGTTATTGTTATTTCTTATTGTTAATGTTATTTCTTATTGTTATTTCTTATAGTTATTTCTTATTGTAATTGTTATTTCTTATTGTTATTGTTATTTCTTATTGTTATTATTATTTCTTATTGATATTGTTATTTCTTATTGTTATTTCCTATTGTTATTGTTATTTCTTTTTGTTATTGGTATTTCTTATTGTTATGGTTATTGTTATTCCTTATTGTTATTGTTATTTATTATTGTTATTGTTATTTCTTATTGTTATTGTTATTTCTTATTGTTATTGTTATTTCTTATTGTTATTGTTATTTATTTTTGTTATTGTTATTTCTTATTGTTATTGTTATTGTTATTTCTTATTGTTATTGTTATTTCTTATTGTTATTGTTATTTCTTATTGTTATTGTTATTTCTTATTGTTACTGTTATTTCTTATTGTTATTGTTATTTCTTATTGTTATTATTATTTCTTATTGTTATTGTTATTTCTTATTGTTATTGTTATTTCTTATTTTTTATTGTTATTTGTTATTGTTATTTCTTATTGTTATTGTTATTTCTTATTGTTAGTGTTATTTATTATTGTTATTGTTATTTCCTATTGTTATTGTTATTACTTTTTGTTATTGTTACTTCTTATTGTTATTGTTATTGTTATTTCTTATTGGTATTGTTATTGTTATTGTTATTTCTTATTGTTATTGTTAATTCTTATTGTTAATGTTATTTCTTATTGTTAATGTTATTTCTTATTGTTATTGTTATTTCTTATTGTTAATGTTATTTCTTATTGTTATTTCTTATAGTTATTTCTTATTGTAATTGTTATTTCTTATTGTTATTGTTATTTCTTATTGTTATTATTATTTCTTATTGATATTGTTATTTCTTATTGTTATTTCCTATTGTTATTGTTATTTCTTTTTGTTATTGGTATTTCTTATTGTTATGGTTATTGTTATTCCTTATTGTTATTGTTATTTATTATTGTTATTGTTATTTCTTATTGTTATTGTTATTTCTTATTGTTAATGTTATTTCTTATTGTTAATGTTATTTCTTATTGTTATTGTTATTTCTTATTGTTATTGTTATTTCTTATTGATATTGTTATTTCTTATTGTTATTGTTATTTTTTATTGTTATTGTTATTGTTATTTCTTATTGTTATTGGTATTTTTTATTGTTAATGTTATTTCTCATTGTTATTGTTATTTATTATTGTTATTGTTATTTCCTATTGTTATTGTTATTTCTTATTGTTATTGTTATTGTTATTTCTTATTGTTATTGGTATTTTTTATTGTTATTGTTATTTCTTATTGTTATTGTTATTTATTATTGTTATTGTCATTTCCTATTGTTATTGTTATTTCTTATTGTTATTGTTATTGTTATTTCCTATTGTTATTTTTATTTCTTATTGTTATTGTTATTGTTATTTCTTATTGGTATTGTTATTTCTTATTGTTATTGTTATTTCTTATTGTTATTGTTATTTCTTATTTTTTATTGTTATTTGTTATTGTTATTGTTATTTCTTATTGTTATTGTTATTTCTTATTGTTATTGTTATTTATTATTATTAATGTTATTTCCTATTGTTATTGTTATTACTTTTGTTATTGTTATTGTTATTTCTTATTGGTATTGTTATTTCTTATTGTTATTGTTATTGTTATTTCTTATTGTTATTGTTAATTCTTATTGTTAATGTTATTTCTTATTGTTAATGTTATTTCTTATTGTTATTGTTATTTCTTATTGTTATTGTTATTTTTTATTGTTATTGTTATTTCTTATTGTTATTTTTTATTGTTATTGTTATTTCTTATTGTTATTGTTATTTCTTATTGTTATTGTTATTTCTTATTGTTATTGTTATTTCTTATTGTTATTGTTATTTCTTATTGTTATTGTTATTTCTTATTGTTATTGTTATTCCTTATTGTTATTGTTATTTCTTATTGTTATTGTTATTTCTTATTGTTAATGTTATTTCTTATTGTTAATGTTATTTCTTATTGTTATTGTTATTTCTTTTTGTTTTTTCTTATTGATATTGTTATTTCTTTTTGTTATTGTTACTTTTTATTGATATTGTTATTTCTTATTGTTTTTTCTTATTGTTATTGTTATTTCTTATTGTTATTGTTATTTCTTATTGTTATTGTTATTTCATATTGTTATTGTTATTTCTTATTGTTATTGTTATTTCTTATTGTTATTGTTATTTCTTATTGTTATTGTTATTTCTTATTTTTTATTGTTATTTGTTATTGTTATTGTTATTGTTATTTCTTATTCTTATTGTTATTTATTTTTGTTATTGTTATTTTTTATTGTTATTGTTATTTCTTATTGTTATTGTTATTGTTATTTCTTATTGTTATTGTTATTTCTTATTGTTATTGTTATTTCTTATTGTTATTGTTATTTCTTATTGTTATTGTTATTACTTATTGTTATTATTATTTCTTATTGTTATTGTTATTTCTTATTTTTTATTGTTATTTGTTATTGTTATTTCTTATTGTTATTGTTATTTCTTATTGTTAGTGTTATTTATTATTGTTATTGTTATTACTTTTTGTTATTGTTATTTCTTATTGTTATAGTTATTGTTATTTCTTATTGGTATTGTTATTTCTTATTGTTATTGTTATTGTTATTTCTTATTGTTATTGTTAATTCTTATTGTTAATGTTATTTCTTTATTGTTAATGTTATTTCTTATTGTTATTGTTATTTCTTATTGTTAATGTTATTTCTTATTGTTATTTCTTATAGTTATTTCTTATTGTAATTGTTATTTCTTATTGTTATTGTTATTTCTTATTGTTATTATTATTTCTTATTGATATTGTTATTTCTTATTGTTATTTCCTATTGTTATTGTTATTTCTTTTTGTTATTGGTATTTCTTATTGTTATGGTTATTGTTATTCCTTATTGTTATTGTTATTTATTATTGTTATTGTTATTTCTTATTGTTATTGTTATTTCTTATTGTTAATGTTATTTCTTATTGTTAATGTTATTTCTTATTGTTATTGTTATTTCTTATTGTTATTGTTATTGTTATTTTTTATTGTTATCGTTATTTCTTATTGTTATTGCTATTTCTTATTGTTATTGTTATTTCTTATTGTCATTGTTATTTCTTATTGTTATTGTTCTTCCTTATTGTTATTGTTATTTCTTATTGTTATTGTTATTTCTTATTGTTACTGTTATTTCTTATTGTTATTTCTATTTCTTATTGTTATTGTTATTTCTTATTGTCATTGTTATTTCTTATTGTTATTGTTATTTCTTATTGTTATTTTTTATTCTTATTGTTATTTCTTATTGTTACTGTTATTTCTTATTGTTATTGTTATTTCTTATTGTTATTGTTTTTTCTTATTGTTAATGTTATTTCTTATTGTTATTGTTATTTCTTATTGATATTGTTATTTGTTATTGTTATTGTTATTGTTATTTCTTATTGTTATTGTTATTTCTTTTTGTTATTGTTATTTCTTATTGTTATTGTTATTGTTATTCCTTATTGTTATTGTTATTTATTATTGTTATTGTTATTTCTTTTTGTTATTGTTATTTCTTATTGTTATTGGTATTTCTTATTGTTATTGTTATTGTTATTCCTTATTGTTATTGTTATTGTTATTTCTTATTGTTATTGTTATTTCTTATTGTTATTGTTATTCCTTATTGATATTGTTATTTCTTATTGTTATTGTTATTTTTTATTGTTATTGTTATTGTTATTTCTTATTGTTATTGTTATTTCTTATTGTTATTGTTATTTCTTATTGTTATTTTTTATTGTTATTGTTATTTCTTATTGTTAATGTTATTTCTTATTGTTATTTCTTATTGTTATTGTTATTTCTTATAGTTATTTCTTATTGTTATTGTTATTTCTTATTGTCATTGTTATTTCTTATTGATATTGTTATTTCTTATTGTTATTGTTATTTCTTATTTTTAATGTTATTTCTTATTGTTATTTCCTATTGTTATTGTTATTTCTTTTTGTTATTGGTATTTCTTATTGTTATTGTTATTGTTATTTCTTATTGTTATTGTTATTTCTTATTGTTATTGTTATTTCTTATTGTTAATGTTATTTCTTATTGTTAATGTTATTTCTTATTGTTATTGTTATTTCTTATTGTTATTTCTTGTTGATATTGTTATTTCTTTTTGTTATTGTTATTTTTTATTGATATTGTTATTTCTTATTGTTATTGTTACTTCTTATTGTTATTGTTATTTCTTATTCTTAATGTTTTTTCTTATTGTTATTGTTATTTCATATTGTTATTGTTATTTCTTATTGTTATTGTTATTTCTTATTTTTTATTGTTATTTGTTATTGTTATTTCTTATTCTTATTGTTATTTCTTATTGATATTGTTATTTCTTTTTGTTATTGTTATTTTTTATTGATATTGTTATTTCTTATTGTTTTTTCTTATTGTTATTGTTATTTCTTATTGTTATTGTTATTTCTTATTGTTATTGTTATTTCATATTGTTATTGTTATTTCTTATTGTTATTGTTATTTCTTATTGTTATTTCTTATTTTTTATTGTTATTTCTTATTGTTATTGTTATTTATTATTGTTATTGTTATTTCCTATTGTTATTGTTATTTCTTTTTGTTATTGTTATTTCTTATTGTTATTGTTATTGTTATTTCTTATTGGTATTGTTATTTCTTATTGTTATTGTTATTGTTAATTCTTATTGTTAATGTTATTTCTTATTGTTAATGTTATTTCTTATTGTTATTGTTATTTCTTATTGTTAATGTTATTTCTTATAGTTATTTCTTATTTTTATTGTTATTTCTTATTGTTATTGTTATTTCTTATTGATATTGTTATTTCTTATTGTTATTGTTATTCCTATTGTTATTGTTATTTCTTTTTGTTATTGGTATTTCTTATTGTCATTGTTATTGTTATTGTTATTGTTATTACTTATTGTTATTGTTATTTCTTATTGTTAATGTTATTTCTTATTGTTATTGTTATTTCTTATTGTTATTTGTTATTTCTTATTGTTATTGTTATTTTTTATTGTTATTGGTATTTTTTATTGTTATTGTTATTTCTTATTGTTATTGTTATTTATTATTGTTATTGTTATTTCCTATTGTTATTGTTATTTCTTATTGTTATTGTTATTGTTAGTTCTTATTGTTATTGTTATTTCTTATTGTTATTGTTATTTCTTATTGTTATTGTTATTTCTTATTGTTATTGTTATTTCCTATTGTTATTGTTATTTCTTATTGTTATTGTTATTTCTTATTGTTATTGTTATTTCCTATTGTTATTGTTATTTCTTATTGTTATTGTTATTTCTTATTGTTATTGTTATTTCTTATTGTTATTGTTATTTCTTATTGTTATTGTTATTTCTTATTGTTAATGTTATTTCTTATTGTTATTGTTATTTCTTATTGTTATTGTTATTTCTTATTGTTATTGTTATTTCTTATTGTTATTGTTATTTCTTATTGTTATTGTTATTTTTATTGTTATTGTTATTTCTTATTGTTATTGGTATTTTTTATTGTTATTGTTATTTTTTATTGTTATTGTTATTTCTTATTGTTATTGTTATTGTTATTTCTTATTGTTATTGTTATTCCTTATTGTTATTGGTATTTCTTATTGTTATTGTTATTTCTTATTGTTATTGTTATTTCCTATTGTTATTGTTATTTCTTATTGTTATTGTTATTTCTTATTGTTATTGTTATTTCCTATTGTTATTGTTATTTCTTATTGTTATTGTTATTGTTATTTCTTATTGGTATTGTTATTTATTATTGTTATTGTTATTGTTATTTCTTATTGTTATTGTTATTTCTTATTGTAAATGTTATTTCTTATTGTTAATGTTATTTCTTATTGTTATTGTTATTTCTTATTGTTAATGTTATTTCTTATTGTTATTGTTATTTCTTATTGTTATTGTTATTTCTTATTGTTATTGTTATTTCTTATTGTTATTGTTATTTTTTATTGTTATTGTTATTTCTTATTGTTATTGGTATTTTTTATTGTTATTGTTATTTTTTATTGTTATTGTTATTTCTTATTGTTATTGTTTTTGTTATTTCTTATTGTTATTGTTATTGTTATTTCTTATTGTTATTGTTATTCCTTATTGTTATTGGTATTTCTTTTTGTTATTGTTATTTCTTATTGTTATTGTTATTTCTTATTGTTATTGTTATTTCTTATTGTTATTTCTTATTGTTATTGCTATTTCTTATTGTTATTGTTATTTCTTATTGTCATTGTTATTTCTTATTGTTATTGTTCTTCCTTATTGTTATTGTTATTTCTTTTCCTTATTGTTATTTCTTATTGTTACTGTTATTTCTTATTGTTATTGTTATTTCTTATGGTTATTGTTATTTCTTATTATTATTGTTATTTCTTATTGTTAATGTTATTTCTTATTGTTATTGTTATTTCTTATTGATATTGTTATTTCTTATTGTTATTGTTATTGTTATTTCTTATTGTTTTTGTTATTTCTTATTGTTATTGTTATTTCTTATTGATATTGTTATTTCTTATTGTTATTGTTATTTCCTATTGTTATTTCTTATTGTTATTGTTATTTCTTATTGTTATTGTTATTTCTTTCTGTTATTGTTATTTCTTATTGTTATTGTTATTGTTATTCCTTATTGTTATTGTTATTTATTATTGTTACTGTTATTTCTTATTGTTATTTTTATTTCTTATTGTTAATGTTATTTCTTATTGTTATTTCTTATTGTTATTGTTATTCCTTATTGATATTGTTATTTCTTATTGTTATTGTTATTTTTTATTGTTATTGTTATTGTTATTTCTTATTGTTATTGTTATTTCTTATTGTCATTGTTATTTCTTATTGTTATTGTTATTTCTCATTGATATTGTTATTTCTTATTGTTATTTTTTATTGTTATTGTTATTTCTTATTGTTATTGTTATTTCTTATTGATATTGTTATTCTTATTGTTATTTTTTATTGTTATTGTTTTCTTATTGTTATTGATATTGTTATTTCTTATTGTTATTGTTATTTCTTATTGTTATTGCTATTTCTTATTGTTATTGTTATTTCTTATTGTCATTGTTATTTCTTATTGTTATTGTTCTTCCTTATTGTTATTGTTATTTCTTATTGTTATTGTTATTTCTTATTCTTATTGTTATTTCTTATTGTTACTGTTATTTCTTATTGTTATTGTTATTTCTTATTGTTATTGTTATTTCTTATGGTTATTGTTATTTCTTATTGTTATTGTTATTTCTTATTGTTATTGTTATTTCTTATTGTTATTGTTATTTATTATTGTTATTGTTATTTCCAATTGTTATTGTTATTTCTTTTTGTTATTGTTATTACTTATTGTTATTGTTATTTCTTATTGTTATTGTTATTTTTTATTCTTATTATTATTTTTATTGTTATTGTTATTTCTTATTGTTATTTCCTATTGTTATTGTTATTTCTTTTTGTTATTTTTATTTCTTATTGTTATTGTTATTGTTATTACTTATTGGTTTTGTTATTTCTTATTGTTATTGTTATTTCTTATTCTTATTGTTATTTCTTATTGTTACTGTTATTTCTTATTGTTATTGTTATTTCTTATTGTTATTGTTATTTCTTATGGTTATTGTTATTTCTTATTGTTATTTCTTATTGTTATTGTTATTTATTATTGTTATTGGTATTTCTTATTGTTATTGTTATTTCCAATTGTTATTGTTATTTCTTTTTGTTATTGTTATTTCTTATTGTTATTGTTATTTCTTATTGTTATTGTTATTTTTTATTGTTATTGTTATTTTTTATTGTTATTGTTATTTCTTATTATTATTGTTATTTCTTATTGTTATTGTTATTTCTTATTGTTATTGTTATTTATTATTGTTATTGTTATTTCCTATTGTTATTGTTATTTCTTATTGTTATTGTTATTTCTTATTGTTATTGTTATTTCTTATTGTTATTGTTATTTTTATTGTTATTGTTATTTCCTATTGTTATTGTTATTTCTTATTGTTATTGTTATTTCTTATTGTTATTTCCTATTGTTATTGTTATTTCTTTTTGTTATTTTTATTTCTTATTGTTATTGTTATTGTTATTACTTATTGGTTTTGTTATTTCTTATTGTTATTGTTATTGTTATTTCTTATTGTTATTGTTATTTCTTATTGTTATTGTTAGTTCTTATTGTTATTGTTATTTCTTATTCTTATTGTTATTTCTTAGTGATATTGTTATTTCTTATTGTTATTGTTATGTCTTATTGTTATTGTTATTTTTTATTGTTATTGTTATTTCTTATTGTTATTGTTATTTTTTATTGTTATTGTTATTTCTTATTGTTATTGTTATTTCCTATTGTTATTGTTATTGTTCTTTCTTATTGTTATTGTTATTTCTTATTGTTATTGTTATTACTTATTGTTATTGTTATTTCGTATGGTTATTGTTATTTCTTATTGTTATTGTTATTTCTTATTGTTAATGTTATTTCTTATTGTTATCGTTATTTCTTATTGTTATTGCTATTTCTTATTGTTATTGTTATTTCTTATTGTCATTGTTATTTCTTATTGTTATTGTTCTTCCTTATTGTTATTGTTATTTCTTATTGTTATTGTTATTTCTTATTCTTATTGTTATTTCTTATTGTTACTGTTATTTCTTATTGTTATTGCTATTTCTTATTGTTATTGTTATTTCTTATTGTCATTTCTTATTGTTATTGTTCTTCCTTATTGTTATTGTTATTTCTTATTGTTATTTCTTATTCTTATTGTCATTTCTTATTGTTACTGTTATTTCTTATTGTTATTGTTATTTGTTATGGTTATTGTTATTTCTTATTGTTATTGTTTTTTCTTATTGTTAATGTTATTTCTTATTGTTATTGTTATTTCTTATTGATATTGTTATTTGTTATTGTTATTGTTATTGTTATTTCTTATTGTTATTGTTATTTCTTTTTGTTATTGTTATTTCTTATTGTTATTGGTAGTTCTTATTGTTATTGTTATTGTTATTCCTTATTGTTATTGTTATTTATTATTGTTATTGTTATTTCTTTCTGTTATTGTTATTTCTTATTGTTATTGGTATTTCTTATTGTTATTGTTATTCCTTATTGTTATTGTTATTTATTATTGTTATTGTTATTTCTTATTGTTATTGTTATTTCTTATTGTTATTGTTATTCCTTATTGATATTGTTATTTCTTATTGTTATTGTTATTTTTTATTGTTATTGTTATTGTTATTTCTTATTGTTATTGTTATTTCTTATTGTTATTGTTATTTCTTATTGATATTGTTATTTCTTATTGTTATTGTTATTTTTTATTGTTATTGTTATTTCTTATTGTTAATGTTATTTCTTATTGTTATTTCTTATTGTTATTGTTATTTCTTATAGTTATTTCTTATTGTTATTGTTATTTCTTATTGTTATTGTTATTTCTTATTGATATTGTTATTTCTTATTGTTATTGTTATTTCTTATTTTTAATGTTATTTCTTATTGTTATTTCCTATTGTTATTGTTATTTCTTTTTGTTATTGGTATTTCTTATTGTTATTGTTATTGTTATTCCTTATTGTTATTGTTATTTCTTATTGTTATTGTTATTTCTTATTGTTAATGTTATTTCTTATTGTTAATGTTATTTCTTATTGTTATTGTTATTTCTTATTGATATTGTTATTTCTTTTTGTTATTGTTATTTTTTATTGATATTGTTATTTCTTATTGTTATTGTTATTTCTTATTGTTATTGTTATTTCTTATTCTTATTGTTATTGTTATTTTATATTGTTATTGTTATTTCTTATTGTTATTGTTATTTCTTATTGTTATTGTTATTTCTTATTTTTTATTGTTATTTGTTATTGTTATTTCTTATTCTTATTGTTATTTCTTATTGATATTGTTATTTCTTTTTGTTATTGTTATTTTTTATTGATATTGTTATTTCTTATTGTTTTTTCTTATTGTTATTGTTATTTCTTATTGTTATTGTTATTTCATATTGTTATTGTTATTTCTTATTGTTATTGTTATTTCTTATTGTTATTGTTATTTCTTATTGTTATTGTTATTTCTTATTTTTTATTGTTATTTGTTATTGTTATTGTTATTTCTTATTGTTATTGTTATTTATTATTGTTATTGTTATTTCCTATTGTTATTGTTATTTCTTTTTGTTATTGTTATTTCTTATTGTTATTGTTATTGTTATTTCTTATTGGTATTGTTCTTTCTTATTGTTATTGTTATTGTTAATTCTTATTGTTAATGTTATTTCTTATTGTTAATGTTATTTCTTATTGTTATTGTTATTTCTTATTGTTAATGTTATTTCTTATTGTTATTTCTTATAGTTATTTCTTATAGTTATTTCTTATTGTTATTGTTATTTCTTATTGTTATTGTTATTTCTTATTGATATTGTTATTTCTTATTGTTATTGTTATTTCCTTATGTTATTGTTATTTCTTTTTGTTATTGGTATTTCTTATTGTTATTGTTATTCCTTATTGTTATTGTTATTTATTATTGTTATTGTTATTTCTTATTGTTATTGTTATTTCTTATTGTTAATGTTATTTCTTATTGTTAATGTTATTTCTTATTGTTATTGTTATTTCTTATTGTTATTGTTATTTATTATTGTTATTGTTATTTTTTATTGTTATTGTTATTTCTTATTGTTATTGGTATTTTTTATTGTTATTGTTATTTCTTATTGTTATTGTTATTTATTATTGTTATTGTTATTTCCTATTGTTATTGTTATTTCTTATTGTTATTGTTATTTCTTATTGTTATTGTTATTTCTTATTGTTATTGTTATTTCCTATTTTTATTGTTATTTCTTATTGTTATTGTTATTTCTTATTGTTATTGTTATTGTTATTTCTTATTGGTATTGTTATTTCTTATTGTTATTGTTATTGTTATTTCTTATTGTTATTGTTATTTCTTATTGTAAATGTTATTTCTTATTGTTAATGTTATTTCTTATTGTTATTGTTATTTCTTATTGTTAATGTTATTTCTTATTGTTATTGTTATTTCTTATTGTTATTGTTATTTCTTATTGTTATTGTTATTTCTTATTGTTATTGTTATTTTTTATTGTTATTGTTATTTCTTATTGTTATTGGTATTTTTTATTGTTATTGTTATTTTTTATTGTAATTTCTTATTGTTATTGTTATTGTTATTTCTTATTGTTATTGTTATTGTTATTTCTTATTGTTATTGTTATTCCTTATTGTTATTGGTATTTCTTATTGTTATTGTTATTTCTTATTGTTATTGTTATTTCTTATTGTTATTGTTATTTCTTATTGTTATTGTTATTTCTTATTGTTATTGCTATTTCTTATTGTTATTGTTATTTCTTATTGTCATTGTTATTTCGTATTGTTATTGTTCTTCCTTATTGTTATTGTTATTTCTTATTGTTATTGTTATTTCTTATCCTCATTGTTATTTCTTATTGTTACTGTTATTTCTTATTGTTATTGTTATTTCTTATTGTTATTGTTATTTCTTATGGTTATTGTTATTTCTTATTATTATTGTCATTTCTTATTGTTAATGTTATTTCTTATTGTTATTGTTATTTCTTATTGATATTGTTATTTCTTATTGTTATTGTTATTTTTTATTGTTATTGTTATTTCCTATTGTTATTTCTTATTGTTATTGTTATTTCTTATTGTTATTGTTATTTCTTTTTGTTATTGTTATTTCTTATTGTTATTTTTTATTCTTATTGTTATTTCTTATTGTTATTGTTATTGTTATTTCTTATTGTTATTGTTATTTCTTATTGTTATTGTTGTTTCTTATTATTATTGTTATTTCTTATTGTTATTGTTATTTCTTATTGTTATTGTTATTTCTTATTGTTATTGCTATTTCTTATTGTTATTGTTATTTCTTATTGTCATTGTTATTTCTTATTGTTATTGTTCTTCCTTATTGTTATTGTTATTTCTCATTGTTATTGTTATTTCTTATTCTTATTGTTATTTCTTATTGTTACTGTTATTTCTTATTGTTATTGTTATTTCTTATTGTTATTGTTATTTCTTATGGTTATTGTTATTTCTTATTGTTATTGTTATTTCTTATTGTTATTGTTATTTCTTATTGTTATTGTTATTTATTATTGTTACTGTTATTTCTTATTGTTATTGTTATTTCCAATTGTTATTGTTATTTCTTTTTGTTATTGTTATTTCTTATTGTTATTGTTATTTCTTATTGTTATTGTTATTTTTTATTGTTATTGTTATTTTTTATTGTTATTGTTATTTCTTATTATTATTGTTATTTCTTATTGTTATTGTTATTTCTTATTGTTATTGTTATTTATTATTGTTATTGTTATTTCCTATTGTTATTGTTATTTCTTATTGTTATTGTTATTTCTTATTGTTATTGTTATTTCTTATTGTTATTGTTATTTCTTATTGTTATTGTTATTTCCTATTGTTATTGTTATTTCTTATTGTTATTTCCTATTGTTATTGTTATTTCTTTTTGTTATTTTTATTTCTTATTGTTATTGTTATTTTTTATTGTTATTGTTATTGTTATTTCTTATTGTTATTGTTATTTCTTATTCTTATTGTTATTTCTTATTGTGATTTTTATTTCTTATTGTTATTCTTATTTCTTATTGTTATTGTTATTTCTTATTGTTATTGTTATTTCTTATTGATATTGTTATATCTTATTGTTATTTTTATTGTTATTGTTATTTCTTATTGATATTGTTATATCTTATTGTTATTTTTATTGTTATTGTTATTTCTTATTGATATTGTTATTTCTTATTGTTATTGTTATTTCTTATTGTTATTGTTATTTCTTATTGATATTGTTATTTCTTATTGTTATTGTTATTTTTTATTGTTATTGTTATTTCTTATGGTTATTGTTAATTCTTATTGTTATTGTTATTTCTTATTGTTATTGTTATTTCTTATTGTTATTGTTATTTCTTATTGTTATTGTTATTTTTTATTGTTATTGTTATTTCTTATGGTTATTGTTAATTCTTATTGTTATTGTTATTTCTTATTGTTATTGTTATTTCTTATTGTTATTGTTATTTCTTATTGTTATTGTTATTTCTTATTCTTATTGTTATTTCTTATTGTGATTGTTATTTCTTATTGTTATTCTTATTTCTTATTGTTATTGTTATTTCTTATTGTTATTGTTATTTCTTATTGATATTGTTATATCTTATTGTTATTTTTATTGTTATTGTTATTTCTTATTGATATTGTTATATCTTATTGTTATTTTTATTGTTATTGTTATTTCTTATTGATATTGTTATTTCTTATTGTTATTGTTATTTCTTATTGATATTGTTATTTCTTATTGTTATTGTTATTTTTTATTGTTATTGTTATTTCTTATGGTTATTGTTAATTCTTATTGTTATTGTTATTTCTTATTGTTATTGTTATTTCTTATTGATATTGTTATTTGTTATTGTTATTGTTATTGTTATTTCTTATTGTTATTGTTATTTCTTTTTGTTATTGTTATTTCTTATTGTTATTGGTATTTCTTATTGTTATTGTTATTGTTATTCCTTATTGTTATTGTTATTTATTATTGTTATTGTTATTTCTTTCTGTTATTGTTATTTCTTATTGTTATTGGTATTTCTTATTGTTATTGTTATTCCTTATTGTTATTGTTATTTATTATTGTTATTGTTATTTCTTATTGTTATTGTTATTTCTTATTGTTATTGTTATTCCTTATTGATATTGTTATTTCTTATTGTTATTGTTATTTTTTATTGTTATTGTTATTGTTATTTCTTATTGTTATTGTTATTTCTTATTGTTATTGTTATTTCTTATTGATATTGTTATTTCTTATTGTTATTGTTATTTTTTATTGTTATTGTTATTTCTTATTGTTAATGTTATTTCTTATTGTTATTTCTTATTGTTATTGTTATTTCTTATAGTTATTTCTTATTGTTATTGTTATTTCTTATTGTTATTGTTATTTCTTATTGATATTGTTATTTCTTATTGTTATTGTTATTTCTTATTTTTAATGTTATTTCTTATTGTTATTTCCTATTGTTATTGTTATTTCTTTTTGTTATTGGTATTTCTTATTGTTATTGTTATTGTTATTCCTTATTGTTATTGTTATTTCTTATTGTTATTGTTATTTCTTATTGTTAATGTTATTTCTTATTGTTAATGTTATTTCTTATTGTTATTGTTATTTCTTATTGATATTGTTATTTCTTTTTGTTATTGTTATTTTTTATTGATATTGTTATTTTTTATTGTTATTGTTATTTCTTATTGTTATTGTTATTTCTTATTCTTATTGTTATTTCTTATTGTTATTGTTATTTCTTATTGTTATTGTTATTTCTTATTGTTATTGTTATTTCTTATTTTTTATTGTTATTTGTTATTGTTATTTCTTATTCTTATTGTTATTTCTTATTGATATTGTTATTTCTTTTTGTTATTGTTATTTTTTATTGATATTGTTATTTCTTATTGTTTTTTCTTATTGTTATTGTTATTTCTTATTGTTATTGTTATTTCATATTGTTATTGTTATTTCTTATTGTTATTGTTATTTCTTATTGTTATTGTTATTTCTTATTGTTATTGTTATTTCTTATTTTTTATTGTTATTTGTTATTGTTATTGTTATTTCTTATTGTTATTGTTATTTATTATTGTTATTGTTATTTCCTATTGTTATTGTTATTTCTTTTTGTTATTGTTATTTCTTATTGGTATTGTTCTTTCTTATTGTTATTGTTATTGTTAATTCTTATTGTTAATGTTATTTCTTATTGTTAATGTTATTTCTTATTGTTATTGTTATTTCTTATTGTTAATGTTATTTCTTATTGTTATTTCTTATAGTTATTTCTTATAGTTATTTCTTATTGTTATTGTTATTTCTTATTGTTATTGTTATTTCTTATTGATATTGTTATTTCTTATTGTTATTGTTATTTCCTTATGTTATTGTTATTTCTTTTTGTTATTGGTATTTCTTATTGTTATTGTTATTCCTTATTGTTATTGTTATTTCTTATTGTTATTGTTATTTCTTATTGTTAATGTTATTTCTTATTGTTAATGTTATTTCTTATTGTTATTGTTATTTCTTATTGTTATTGTTATTTCTTATTGTTATTGTTATTTTTTATTGTTATTGTTATTTCTTATTGTTATTGGTATTTTTTATTGTTATTGTTATTTCTTATTGTTATTGTTATTTATTATTGTTATTGTTATTTCCTATTGTTATTGTTATTTCTTATTGTTATTGTTATTTCTTATTGTTATTGTTATTTCTTATTGTTATTGTTATTTCCTATTTTTATTGTTATTTCTTATTGTTATTGTTATTTCTTATTGTTATTGTTATTTCTTATTGTTATTGTTATTGTTATTTCTTATTGGTATTGTTATTTCTTATTGTTATTGTTATTGTTATTTCTTATTGTTATTGTTATTTCTTATTGTAAATGTTATTTCTTATTGTTAATGTTATTTCTTATTGTTATTGTTATTTCTTATTGTTAATGTTATTTCTTATTGTTATTGTTATTTCTTATTGTTATTGTTATTTCTTATTGTTATTGTTATTTCTTATTGTTATTTTTATATTTTATTGTTATTGTTATTTCTTATTGTTATTGGTATTTTTTATTGTTATTGTTATTTTTTATTGTTATTGTTATTTCTTATTGTTATTGTTATTGTTATTTCTTATTGTTATTGTTATTTCTTATTGTTATTGTTATTGTTATTTCTTATTGTTATTGTTATTCCTTATTGTTATTGGTATTTCTTATTGTTATTGTTATTTCTTATTGTTATTGTTATTTCTTATTGTTATTGTTATTTCTTATTGTTATTGTTATTTCTTATTGTTATTGCTATTTCTTATTGTTATTGTTATTTCTTATTGTCATTGTTATTTCTTATTGTTATTGTTCTTCCTTATTGTTATTGTTATTTCTTATTGTTATTGTTATTTCTTATCCTTATTGTTATTTCTTATTGTTACTGTTATTTCTTATTGTTATTGTTATTTCTTATTGTTATTGTTATTTCTTATGGTTATTGTTATTTCTTATTATTATTGTCATTTCTTATTGTTAATGTTATTTCTTATTGTTATTGTTATTTCTTATTGATATTGTTATTTCTTATTGTTATTGTTATTTTTTATTGTTATTGTTATTTCTTATTGTTATTGTTATTTCCTATTGTTATTTCTTATTGTTATTGTTATTTCTTATTGTTATTGTTATTTCTTTTTGTTATTGTTATTTCTTATTGTTATTTTTTATTCTTATTGTTATTTCTTATTGTTATTGTTATTGTTATTTCTTATTGTTATTGTTATTTCTTATTGTTATTGTTGTTTCTTATTATTATTGTTATTTCTTATTGTTATTGTTATTTCTTATTGTTATTGTTATTTCTTATTGTTATTGCTATTTCTTATTGTTATTGTTATTTCTTATTGTCATTGTTATTTCTTATTGTTATTGTTCTTCCTTATTGTTATTGTTATTTCTCATTGTTATTGTTATTTCTTATTCTTATTGTTATTTCTTATTGTTACTGTTATTTCTTATTGTTATTGTTATTTCTTATTGTTATTGTTATTTCTTATGGTTATTGTTATTTCTTATTGTTATTGTTATTTCTTATTGTTATTGTTATTTCTTATTGTTATTGTTATTTATTATTGTTATTGTTATTTCTTATTGTTATTGTTATTTCCAATTGTTATTGTTATTTCTTTTTGTTATTGTTATTTCTTATTGTTATTGTTATTTCTTATTGTTATTGTTATTTTTTATTGTTATTGTTATTTTTTATTGTTATTGTTATTTCTTATTATTATTGTTATTTCTTATTGTTATTGTTATTTCTTATTGTTATTGTTATTTATTATTGTTATTGTTATTTCCTATTGTTATTGTTATTTCTTATTGTTATTGTTATTTCTTATTGTTATTGTTATTTCTTATTGTTATTGTTATTTCTTATTGTTATTGTTATTTCCTATTGTTATTGTTATTTCTTATTGTTATTGTTATTTCTTATTGTTATTTCCTATTGTTATTGTTATTTCTTTTTGTTATTTTTATTTCTTATTGTTATTGTTATTTTTTATTGTTATTGTTATTGTTATTTCTTATTGTTATTGTTATTTCTTATTCTTATTGTTATTTCTTATTGTGATTGTTATTTCTTATTGTTATTCTTATTTCTTATTGTTATTGTTATTTCTTATTGATATTGTTATATCTTATTGTTATTTTTATTGTTATTGTTATTTCTTATTGATATTGTTATATCTTATTGTTATTTTTATTGTTATTGTTATTTCTTATTGATATTGTTATTTCTTATTGTTATTGTTATTTCTTATTGTTATTGTTATTTCTTATTGATATTGTTATTTCTTATTGTTATTGTTATTTTTTATTGTTATTGTTATTTCTTATGGTTATTGTTAATTCTTATTGTTATTGTTATTTCTTATTGTTATTGTTATTTCTTATTGTTATTGTTATTTCTTATTGTTATTGTTATTTCTTATTGTTATTGTTATTTCTTATTGTTATTGTTATTTCTTATTTTTATTGTTATTTCTTATTGTTATTGTTATTTCTTATTTTTATTGTTATTTCTTATTGTTATTGTTATTTTTTATTGTTATTGTTATTTCTTTTTCTTATTGTTATGTCTTATTGTTATTGTTATTGTTATTGTTACTTCTTATTGTTATTGTTATTTCTTATTGTTATTGTTATTTCTTATTGTTATTGTTATTTCTTATTGTTATTGTTATTTTTTATTGTTATTGTTATTTCTTATTGTTATTGTTATTTCTTATTGTTATTGTTATTTTTTATTGTTATTGTTATTTTTTATTGTTATTGTTATTTCTTATTGTTATTGTTATTTCTTATTGTGATTGTTATTTCTTATTGTTATTGTTCTTTCTTATTGTTATTGTTATATCTTATTGTTATTGTTATTTCTTATTGTTATTGTTATTTCTTATTGTTATTGTTATTTCCTATTGTTATTGTTATTTCTTTTTGTTATTGTTATTTCTTATTGTTATTGTTATTTCTTATTGTTATTGTTATTTCCTATTGTTATTGTTATTTCTTTTTGTTATTGTTATTTCTTATTGTTATTGCTATTTCTTATTGTTATTGTTATTTCTTATTGTTATTGTTATTTTTTATTGTTATTGTTATTTCTTATTGTTATTGTTATTTCTTATTGTTATTGTTATTTCCTATTGTAATTGTTATTTCTTATTGTTATTGTTACTTCTTATTGTTATTGTTATTTCTTATTGTTATTGTTATTTTTTATTGTTATTGTTATTTCTTATTGTTATTGTTATTTCCTATTGTTATTGTTTATTCTTATTGTTATTGTTATTGTTATTGTTATTTCTTATTATTTTGTTATTGTTATTTCTTATTGTTATTGTTATTTCTTATTGATATTGTTATTTCTTATTGTTATTGTTATTTCTTATTTTTATTGTTATTTCTTATTTTTATTGTTATTTCTTTTTCTTATTGTTATTTCTTATTGCTATTGCTATTTCTTATTGTTATTGTTATTTCTTATTGTTATTGTTATTTCTTATTGTTATTGTTGTTTCTTATTGTTATTGTTATTACTTATTGTTATTGTTATTTCTTATTGATATTGTTATTTCTTTTTGTTATTGTTATTTTTTATTGATATTGTTATTTCTTATTGTTATTGTTATTGTTATTGTTATTGTTATTGTTATTTCTTATTGTTATTGTTATTTCTTATTGTTATTGTTATTTTTTATTGTTATTGTTATTTCTTATTGTTATTGTTATTTCTTATTGTAATTGTTATTTCTTATTGTTATTGTTATTGCTTATTTTTATTGTTATTTCTTATTTTTATTTCTTATTGTTATTGTTATTTCTTATTGTTTTTGTTATTTTTTATTGTTATTGTTATTTCTTATTGTTATTGTTATTTCTTATTGTTATTGCTATTTCTTATTGTTATTGTTATTTCTTTTTCTTATTGTTATTTCTTATTGTTAATGTTATTGTTATTTCTTATTGTGATTGTTATTTCTTATTGTTATTGTTATTGTTATTTCTTATTGTTATTGTTATTTCTTATTGTTATTGTTATTTCTTATTGTTATTGTTATTTCTTATTGATATTGTTATTTCTTATTGTTATTGTTATTTCTTATTGTTATTGATATTTTTTATTGTTATTATTATTTCTTATTGTTATTGTTATTTCTTATTGTTATTTCTAATTGTTATTGTTATTTCTTATTGTTATTGTTATTTCTAATTGTTATTGTTATTTCTTATTGTTATTGTTATTCCTATTGTTATTGTTATTTCTTATTGTTATTGTTATTTCTTATTGTTATTGTTATTTCTTATTGTTATTGTTATTTCTTATTGTTATTGTTATTTCCTATTGTTATTGTTATTTCTTATTGTTATTGTTATTTCTTATTGTTATTTCCTATTGTTATTGTTATTTCTTTTTGTTATTTTTATTTCTTATTGTTATTGTTATTTCTTATTGTTATTGTTATTTCCTATTGTTATTGTTATTTCTTATTGTTATTGTTATTTCTTATTGTTATTTCCTATTGTTATTGTTATTTCTTTTTGTTATTTTTATTTCTTATTGTTATTGTTATTTTTTATTGTTATTGTTATTGTTATTTCTTATTGTTATTGTTATTTCTTATTCTTATTGTTATTTCTTATTGTGATTGTTATTTCTTATTGTTATTCTTATTTCTTATTGTTATTGTTATTTCTTATTGTTATTGTTATTTCTTATTGATATTGTTATATCTTATTGTTATTTTTATTGTTATTGTTATTTCTTATTGATATTGTTATATCTTATTGTTATTTTTATTGTTATTGTTATTTCTTATTGATATTGTTATTTCTTATTGTTATTGTTATTTCTTATTGTTATTGTTATTTCTTATTGATATTGTTATTTCTTATTGTTATTGTTATTTTTTATTGTTATTGTTATTTCTTATGGTTATTGTTAATTCTTATTGTTATTGTTATTTCTTATTGTTATTGTTATTTCTTATTGTTATTGTTATTTCTTATTGTTATTGTTATTTTTTATTGTTATTGTTATTTCTTATGGTTATTGTTAATTCTTATTGTTATTGTTATTTCTTATTGTTATTGTTATTTCTTATTGTTATTGTTATTTCTTATTGTTATTGTTATTTCTTATTCTTATTGTTATTTCTTATTGTGATTGTTATTTCTTATTGTTATTCTTATTTCTTATTGTTATTGTTATTTTTTATTGATATTGTTATATCTTATTGTTATTTTTATTGTTATTGTTATTTCTTATTGATATTGTTATATCTTATTGTTATTTTTATTGTTATTGTTATTTCTTATTGATATTGTTATTTCTTATTGTTATTGTTATTTCTTATTGTTATTGTTATTTCTTATTGATATTGTTATTTCTTATTGTTATTGTTATTTTTTATTGTTATTGTTATTTCTTATGGTTATTGTTAATTCTTATTGTTATTGTTATTTCTTATTGTTATTGTTATTTCTTATTGATATTGTTATTTGTTATTGTTATTGTTATTGTTATTTCTTATTGTTATTGTTATTTCTTTTTGTTATTGTTATTTCTTATTGTTATTGGTATTTCTTATTGTTATTGTTATTGTTATTCCTTATTGTTATTGTTATTTATTATTGTTATTGTTATTTCTTTCTGTTATTGTTATTTCTTATTGTTATTGGTATTTCTTATTGTTATTGTTATTCCTTATTGTTATTGTTATTTATTATTGTTATTGTTATTTCTTATTGTTATTGTTATTTCTTATTGTTATTGTTATTCCTTATTGATATTGTTATTTCTTATTGTTATTGTTATTTTTTATTGTTATTGTTATTGTTATTTCTTATTGTTATTGTTATTTCTTATTGTTATTGTTATTTCTTATTGATATTGTTATTTCTTATTGTTATTGTTATTTTTTATTGTTATTGTTATTTCTTATTGTTAATGTTATTTCTTATTGTTATTTCTTATTGTTATTGTTATTTCTTATAGTTATTTCTTATTGTTATTGTTATTTCTTATTGTTATTGTTATTTCTTATTGATATTGTTATTTCTTATTGTTATTGTTATTTCTTATTTTTAATGTTATTTCTTATTGTTATTTCCTATTGTTATTGTTATTTCTTTTTGTTATTGGTATTTCTTATTGTTATTGTTATTGTTATTCCTTATTGTTATTGTTATTTCTTATTGTTATTGTTATTTCTTATTGTTAATGTTATTTCTTATTGTTAATGTTATTTCTTATTGTTATTGTTATTTCTTATTGATATTGTTATTTCTTTTTGTTATTGTTATTTTTTATTGATATTGTTATTTTTTATTGTTATTGTTATTTCTTATTGTTATTGTTATTTCTTATTCTTATTGTTATTTCTTATTGTTATTGTTATTTTATATTGTTATTGTTATTTCTTATTGTTATTGTTATTTCTTATTGTTATTGTTATTTCTTATTTTTTATTGTTATTTGTTATTGTTATTTCTTATTCTTATTGTTATTTCTTATTGATATTGTTATTTCTTTTTGTTATTGTTATTTTTTATTGATATTGTTATTTCTTATTGTTTTTTCTTATTGTTATTGTTATTTCTTATTGTTATTGTTATTTCATATTGTTATTGTTATTTCTTATTGTTATTGTTATTTCTTATTGTTATTGTTATTTCTTATTTTTTATTGTTATTTGTTATTGTTATTGTTATTTCTTATTGTTATTGTTATTTATTATTGTTATTGTTATTTCCTATTGTTATTGTTATTTCTTTTTGTTATTGTTATTTCTTATTGGTATTGTTCTTTCTTATTGTTATTGTTATTGTTAATTCTTATTGTTAATGTTATTTCTTATTGTTAATGTTATTTCTTATTGTTATTGTTATTTCTTATTGTTAATGTTATTTCTTATTGTTATTTCTTATAGTTATTTCTTATAGTTATTTCTTATTGTTATTGTTATTTCTTATTGTTATTGTTATTTCTTATTGATATTGTTATTTCTTATTGTTATTGTTATTTCCTTATGTTATTGTTATTTCTTTTTGTTATTGGTATTTCTTATTGTTATTGTTATTCCTTATTGTTATTGTTATTTATTATTGTTATTGTTATTTCTTATTGTTATTGTTATTTCTTATTGTTAATGTTATTTCTTATTGTTAATGTTATTTCTTATTGTTATTGTTATTTCTTATTGTTATTGTTATTTCTTATTGTTATTGTTATTTTTTATTGTTATTGTTATTTCTTATTGTTATTGGTATTTTTTATTGTTATTGTTATTTCTTATTGTTATTGTTATTTATTATTGTTATTGTTATTTCCTATTGTTATTGTTATTTCTTATTGTTATTGTTATTTCTTATTGTTATTGTTATTTCTTATTGTTATTGTTATTTCCTATTTTTATTGTTATTTCTTATTGTTATTGTTATTTCTTATTGTTATTGTTATTTCTTATTGTTATTGTTATTGTTATTTCTTATTGGTATTGTTATTTCTTATTGTTATTGTTATTGTTATTTCTTATTGTTATTGTTATTTCTTATTGTAAATGTTATTTCTTATTGTTAATGTTATTTCTTATTGTTATTGTTATTTCTTATTGTTAATGTTATTTCTTATTGTTATTGTTATTTCTTATTGTTATTGTTATTTCTTATTGTTATTGTTATTTCTTATTGTTATTTTTATATTTTATTGTTATTGTTATTTCTTATTGTTATTGGTATTTTTTATTGTTATTGTTATTTTTTATTGTTATTGTTATTTCTTATTGTTATTGTTATTGTTATTTCTTATTGTTATTGTTATTTCTTATTGTTATTGTTATTGTTATTTCTTATTGTTATTGTTATTCCTTATTGTTATTGGTATTTCTTATTGTTATTGTTATTTCTTATTGTTATTGTTATTTCTTATTGTTATTGTTATTTCTTATTGTTATTGTTATTTCTTATTGTTATTGCTATTTCTTATTGTTATTGTTATTTCTTATTGTCATTGTTATTTCTTATTGTTATTGTTCTTCCTTATTGTTATTGTTATTTCTTATTGTTATTGTTATTTCTTATCCTTATTGTTATTTCTTATTGTTACTGTTATTTCTTATTGTTATTGTTATTTCTTATTGTTATTGTTATTTCTTATGGTTATTGTTATTTCTTATTATTATTGTCATTTCTTATTGTTAATGTTATTTCTTATTGTTATTGTTATTTCTTATTGATATTGTTATTTCTTATTGTTATTGTTATTTTTTATTGTTATTGTTATTTCTTATTGTTATTGTTATTTCCTATTGTTATTTCTTATTGTTATTGTTATTTCTTATTGTTATTGTTATTTCTTTTTGTTATTGTTATTTCTTATTGTTATTTTTTATTCTTATTGTTATTTCTTATTGTTATTGTTATTGTTATTTCTTATTGTTATTGTTATTTCTTATTGTTATTGTTGTTTCTTATTATTATTGTTATTTCTTATTGTTATTGTTATTTCTTATTGTTATTGTTATTTCTTATTGTTATTGCTATTTCTTATTGTTATTGTTATTTCTTATTGTCATTGTTATTTCTTATTGTTATTGTTCTTCCTTATTGTTATTGTTATTTCTCATTGTTATTGTTATTTCTTATTCTTATTGTTATTTCTTATTGTTACTGTTATTTCTTATTGTTATTGTTATTTCTTATTGTTATTGTTATTTCTTATGGTTATTGTTATTTCTTATTGTTATTGTTATTTCTTATTGTTATTGTTATTTCTTATTGTTATTGTTATTTATTATTGTTATTGTTATTTCTTATTGTTATTGTTATTTCCAATTGTTATTGTTATTTCTTTTTGTTATTGTTATTTCTTATTGTTATTGTTATTTCTTATTGTTATTGTTATTTTTTATTGTTATTGTTATTTTTTATTGTTATTGTTATTTCTTATTATTATTGTTATTTCTTATTGTTATTGTTATTTCTTATTGTTATTGTTATTTATTATTGTTATTGTTATTTCCTATTGTTATTGTTATTTCTTATTGTTATTGTTATTTCTTATTGTTATTGTTATTTCTTATTGTTATTGTTATTTCTTATTGTTATTGTTATTTCCTATTGTTATTGTTATTTCTTATTGTTATTGTTATTTCTTATTGTTATTTCCTATTGTTATTGTTATTTCTTTTTGTTATTTTTATTTCTTATTGTTATTGTTATTTTTTATTGTTATTGTTATTGTTATTTCTTATTGTTATTGTTATTTCTTATTCTTATTGTTATTTCTTATTGTGATTGTTATTTCTTATTGTTATTCTTATTTCTTATTGTTATTGTTATTTCTTATTGATATTGTTATATCTTATTGTTATTTTTATTGTTATTGTTATTTCTTATTGATATTGTTATATCTTATTGTTATTTTTATTGTTATTGTTATTTCTTATTGATATTGTTATTTCTTATTGTTATTGTTATTTCTTATTGTTATTGTTATTTCTTATTGATATTGTTATTTCTTATTGTTATTGTTATTTTTTATTGTTATTGTTATTTCTTATGGTTATTGTTAATTCTTATTGTTATTGTTATTTCTTATTGTTATTGTTATTTCTTATTGTTATTGTTATTTCTTATTGTTATTGTTATTTCTTATTGTTATTGTTATTTCTTATTGTTATTGTTATTTCTTATTTTTATTGTTATTTCTTATTGTTATTGTTATATCTTATTGTTATTGTTATTTCTTATTTTTATTGTTATTTCTTATTGTTATTGTTATTTTTTATTGTTATTGTTATTTCTTTTTCTTATTGTTATGTCTTATTGTTATTGTTATTTCTTATTGTGATTGTTATTTCTTATTGTTATTGTTATTGTTATTGTTACTTCTTATTGTTATTGTTATTTCTTATTGTTATTGTTATTTCTTATTGTTATTGTTATTTCTTATTGTTATTGTTATTTTTTATTGTTATTGTTTTTTCTTATTGTTATTGTTATTTCTTATTGTTATTGTTATTTTTTATTGTTATTGTTATTTTTTATTGTTATTGTTATTTCTTATTGTTATTGTTATTTCTTATTGTGATTGTTATTTCTTATTGTTATTGTTCTTTCTTATTGTTATTGTTATATCTTATTGTTATTGTTATTTCTTATTGTTATTGTTATTTCTTATTGTTATTGTTATTTCCTATTGTTATTGTTATTTCTTTTTGTTATTGTTATTTCTTATTGTTATTGTTATTTCTTATTGTTATTGTTATTTCCTATTGTTATTGTTATTTCTTTTTGTTATTGTTATTTCTTATTGTTATTGCTATTTCTTATTGTTATTGTTATTTCTTATTGTTATTGTTATTTTTTATTGTTATTGTTATTTCTTATTGTTATTGTTATTTCTTATTGTTATTGTTATTTCCTATTGTAATTGTTATTTCTTATTGTTATTGTTACTTCTTATTGTTATTGTTATTTCTTATTGTTATTGTTATTTTTTATTGTTATTGTTATTTCTTATTGTTATTGTTATTTCCTATTGTTATTGTTTATTCTTATTGTTATTGTTATTGTTATTGTTATTTCTTATTATTTTGTTATTGTTATTTCTTATTGTTATTGTTATTTCTTATTGATATTGTTATTTCTTATTGTTATTGTTATTTCTTATTTTTATTGTTATTTCTTATTTTTATTGTTATTTCTTTTTGTTATTGTTATTTCTTATTGCTATTGCTATTTCTTATTGTTATTGTTATTTCTTATTGTTATTGTTATTTCTTATTGTTATTGTTGTTTCTTATTGTTATTGTTATTACTTATTGTTATTGTTATTTCTTATTGATATTGTTATTTCTTTTTGTTATTGTTATTTTTTATTGATATTGTTATTTCTTATTGTTATTGTTATTGTTATTGTTATTGTTATTGTTATTTCTTATTGTTATTGTTATTTCTTATTGTTATTGTTATTTTTTATTGTTATTGTTATTTCTTATTGTTATTGTTATTTCTTATTGTAATTGTTATTTCTTATTGTTATTGTTATTGCTTATTTTTATTGTTATTTCTTATTTTTATTTCTTATTGTAATTGTTATTTCTTATTGTTTTTGTTATTTTTTATTGTTATTGTTATTTCTTATTGTTATTGTTATTTCTTATTGTTATTGCTATTTCTTATTGTTATTGTTATTTCTTTTTCTTATTGTTATTTCTTATTGTTAATGTTATTGTTATTTCTTATTGTGATTGTTATTTCTTATTGTTATTGTTATTGTTATTTCTTATTGTTATTGTTATTTCTTATTGTTATTGTTATTTCTTATTGTTATTGTTATTTCTTATTGATATTGTTATTTCTTATTGTTATTGTTATTTCTTATTGTTATTGATATTTTTTATTGTTATTATTATTTCTTATTGTTATTGTTATTTCTTATTGTTATTTCTAATTGTTATTGTTATTTCTTATTGTTATTGTTATTTCTAATTGTTATTGTTATTTCTTATTGTTATTGTTATTCCTTATTGTTATTGTTATTTCTTATTGTTATTGTTATTTCTTATTGTTATTGCTATTTCTTATTGTTATTGATATTTCTTATTGTTATTGTTATTTCTTATTGTTATTGTTATTTCTTATTGTTATTGTTATTTCTTAATGTTATTGTTATTTCTTATTGCTATTGTTATTTCTTATTGTTATTGTTATTGCTTATTCTTATTGTTATTTCTTATTGTTATTGTTATTTCTTATTGTTATTGTTATTTCTTATTGTTATTGTTATTGTTATTCCTTATTGTTATTGTTATTTATTATTGTTAATGTTATTTCTTATTGTTATTGTTATTTCTTATTATTAATGTTATTTCTTATTGTTAATGTTATTTCTTATTGTTATTGTTATTTCTAATTGTTATTGTTATTTCTTTTTGTTATTGTTATTTCTTATTGTTATCGTTATTTCTTATTGTTATTGTTATTTTTTATTGTTATTGTTATTTCTTATTGTTATTGTTATTTCTTTTTCTTATTGTTATTTCTTATTGTTATTGTTATTGTTATTTCTTATTGTGATTGTTATTTCTTATTGTTATTGTTATTGTTATTTCTTATTGTTATTGTTATTTCTTATTGTTATTGTTATTTCTTATTGTTATTGTTATTTCTTATTGATATTGTTATTTCTTATTATTATTGTTATTTCTTATTGTTATTGTTATTTTATATTGTTATTGTTATTTCTTATTGTTATTGTTATTTTATATTGTTATTGTTATTTCTTATTGTTATTGTTATTTTTTATTGTTATTGTTATTTCTTATTGTTATTGTTATTTCTTATTGTTATTGTTATTTCTTATTGTTATTGTTATTTCTTATTGTTATTGTTATTTCTTATTGTTATTGTTATTTCTAATTGTTATTGTTATTTCTTATTGTTATCGTTATTTCTTATTGTTATTGTTATTTCTTATTGTTATTGCTATTTCTTATTGTTATTGCTATTTCTTTTTGTTATTGTTATTTCTTATTGTTATTGTTATTTCTTATTGCTATTGTTATTTCTTATTGTTATTGTTATTTCTTATTGTTATTGTTATTTCTTATTGTTATTGTTAGTTCTTATTGTTATTGTTATTTCTTATTGTTATTGTTATTTCTTATTTTTATTGTTATTTTTTATTGTTGTTGTTATTTCTTATTGTTATTGTTATTTCTTATTGTTATTGTTATTTCCTATTGTTATTGTTATTGTTATTCCTTATTGTTATTGTTATTTCTTATTGTTATTGTTATTGTTATTTCTTATTGTTATTGTTATTTCTTATTGTTAATGTTATTTCTTATTGTTAATGTTATTTCGTATTGTTATTGTTATTTCTTATTTTTATTTCTAATTGTTATTGTTATTTCTAATTGTTATTGTTATTTCTTATTGTTATTGTTAATTCTTATTGATATTGTTATTTCTTATTGTTATTGTTATTGTTATTTCTTATTGTTATTGTTATTTCTTACTGTTATTGTTATTTCTTATTGAAATTATTATTTCTTATTGATATTGTTATTTCTTATTGTTATTGTTATTTTTTATTGTTATTGTTATTTCTTATTGTTATTGTTATTTTTTATTGTTATTGTTATTTCTTATTGTTATTGTTATTGTTATTTCTTATTGTGATTGTTATTTCTTATTGTTATTCTTATTTCTTATTGTTATTGTTATTTCTTATTGTTATTGTTATTTCTTATTGATATTGTTATTTCTTATTGTTATTTTTATTCTTATTGTTATTTCTTATTGATATTGTTATTTCTTATTGTTATTGTTATTTCTTATTGTTATTGTTATTTCTTATTGATATTGTTATTTCTTATTGTTATTGTTATTTTTATTGTTATTGTTATTTCTTATTGTTATTGTTATTTTTTATTGTTATTGTTATTTCTTATGGTTATTGTTAATTCTTATTGTTATTGTTATTTCTTATTGTTATTGTTATTTCTTATTGTTATTGTTATTTCTTATTGTGATTGTTATTTCTTATTGTTATTGTTATTTCTTATTGTTATTGTTATTTCTTATTGTTATTGTTATTTCTTATTTTTATTGTTATTTCTTATTGTTATTGCTATTTCTAATTGTTATTGTTATTTCTTATTGTTATTGTTATTTATTATTGTTATTGTTATTTCTTATAGTTATTGTTCTTTCTTATTGTTATTGTTTTATCTTATTGTTATTGTTATTTCTTATTGTTATTGTTATTTCTTATTGTTATTGTTATTTCTTATGGTTATTGTTATAACTTATTGTTATTGTTATTTCTTATTGTTATTGTTATTTTTTAATGTTATTATTAGTTCTTATTGTTATTGTTATTTCCTATTGTTATTGTTATTTCTTTTTGTTATTGTTATTTCTTATTGTTATTGTTATTTCTTTTTGTTATTGTTATTTCTCTTTGTTATTGTTATTTCTCTTTGTTATTGTTATTTCTTTTGTTATTGTTATTTTTTATTGTTATTGTTATTTCTTATTGTTATTGTTACTTCTTATTGTTATTGTTATTTCTTATTGTTATTGTTATTTTTTATTGTTATTGTTATTTTTTATTGTTATTTTTATTTATTATTGTTATTGTTATTTCCTATTGTTATTGTTATTTCCTATTGTTATTTTTATTTCTTATTGTTATTATTTCTAATTGTTACTGGTACTTCTTATTGTTATTGGTATTTCTTATTGTTATTGTTATTTCTTATTGTTATTGTTATTTCTTATTGTTATTGTTATTTCTTATTTTTATTGTTATTTCTTATTGTTATTGTTATATCTTATTGTAATTGTTATTTCTTATTGTTATTGTTATTTCTTATTGTTATTGTTATTTCTTATTGTTATTGTTATTTTTTATTGTTATTGTTATTTCTTATTGTTATTGTTATTTCTTATTGTTATTGTTAATTCTTATTGTTATTGTTCTTTCTTATTGTTATTGTTATTTCTTATTGTTATTGTTATTTCTTATTGATATTGTTATTTCTTATTGTTATTTTTATTGTTATTGTTATTTCTTATTGATATTGTTATTTCTTATTGTTATTGTTATTTCTTATTGTTATTGTTATTTTTTATTGTTATTGTTATTTCTTTTTCTTATTGTTATTTCTTATTGTTATTGTTATTGTTATTTCTTATTGTGATTGTTATTTCTTATTGTTATTGTTATTGTTATTGTTATTGTTATTTGTTATTGTTATTGTTATTTATTATTGTTATTGTTATTTCTTATTGTTATTGTTCTTTCTTATTGTAATTGTTATATATTATTGTTATTGTTATTTCTTATTGTTATTGTTATTTCCTATTGTTATTGTTATTTCTTATTGTTATTGTTATTTTTTATTGTTATTGTTATTTCTTATTGTTATTGTTATTTCTTATTGTTATTGTTATTTCTTATTGTTATTGTTATTTCCTATTGTTATTGTTATTTCTTATTGTTATTGTTACTTCTTATTGTTATTGTTATTTCTTATTGTTATTGTTATTTTTTATTGTTATTGTTATTTCCTATTGTTAATGTTATTTCTTTTTGTTATTGTTTATTCTTATTGTTATTGTTATTTCTTATTGTTATTGTTATTTCTTATTATTTTGTTATTGTTATTTCTTATTGTTATTGTTATTTCTTATTGATATTGTTATTTCTTATTGTTATTGTTATTTCTTATTTTTATTGTTATTTTTTATTGTTATTGTTATTTCTTATTCTTATTGTTAATTCTTATTGTTATTGTTATTTCTTATTGTTATTGTTATTTGTTATTGTTATTGTTATTTCTTTTTGTTATTGTTATTTCTTATTGTTATTGTTATTGTTCTTTCTTATTGTTATTGTTATTTCTTATTGTTATTGTTGTTTCTTATTGTTATTGTTATTACTTATTGTTATTGTTATTTCATATTGATATTGTTATTTCTTATTGTTATTGTTATTTTGTATTGATATTGTTATTTCTTATTGTTATTTTTATTTCTTTTTGTTATTGTTATTTCTTATTGTTATTGTTATTTCTAATTGTTACTGGTATTTCTTATTGTTATTGGTATTTCTTATTGTTATTGTTATTTCTTATTGTTATTGTTATTTCTTATTGTTATTGTTATTTCTTATTTTTATTGTTATTTCTTATTGTTATTGTTATATCTTATTGTAATTGTTATTTCTTATTGTTATTGTTATTTCTTATTGTTATTGTTATTTCTTATTGTTATTGTTATTTTTTATTGTTATTGTTATTTCTTATTGTTATTGTTATTTCTTATTGTTATTGTTATTTCTTATTGTTATTGTTATTGTTATTTCTTATTGTTATTGTTATTGTTATTTCTTATTGTTATTGTTATTGTTATTGTTATTTCTTATTGTTATTGTTATTTTATATTGTTATTGTTATTTTTTATTGTTATTGTTATTTCTTATTGTTATTGTTATTTCTTATTGTTATTGTTATTTCTTATTGTTATTGTTATTTCTTATTGTTATTGTTATTTCTTATTGTTATTGTTATTTCTAATTGTTATTGTTATTTCTTATTGTTATTGTTATTTCTTATTGTTATTGTTATTTCTTATTGTTATTGTTATTTTTTATTGTTATTGTTATTTTTTATTGTTATTTTTATTTATTATTGTTATTGTTATTTCCTATTGTTATTGTTATTTCCTATTGTTATTTTTATTTCTTATTGTTATTATTTCTAATTGTTACTGGTACTTCTTATTGTTATTGGTATTTCTTATTGTTATTGTTATTTCTTATTGTTATTGTTATTTCTTATTGTTATTGTTATTTCTTATTTTTATTGTTATTTCTTATTGTTATTGTTATATCTTATTGTAATTGTTATTTCTTATTGTTATTGTTATTTCTTATTGTTATTGTTATTTCTTATTGTTATTGTTATTTTTTATTGTTATTTTTATTTCTTATTGTTATTGTTATTTCTTATTGTTATTGTTAATTCTTATTGTTATTGTTCTTTCTTATTGTTATTGTTATTTCTTATTGTTATTGTTATTTCTTATTGATATTGTTATTTCTTATTGTTATTTTTATTGTTATTGTTATTTCTTATTGATATTGTTATTTCTTATTGTTATTGTTATTTCTTATTGTTATTGTTATTTTTTATTGTTATTGTTATTTCTTTTTCTTATTGTTATTTCTTATTGTTATTGTTATTTCTTATTGTGATTGTTATTTCTTATTGTTATTGTTATTTCTTATTGTTATTGTTATTGTTATTGTTATTTCTTATTGTTATTGTTATTTCTTATTGTTATTGTTATTTATTATTGTTATTGTTATTTCTTATTGTTATTGTTCTTTCTTATTGTAATTGTTATATATTATTGTTATTGTTATTTCTTATTGTTATTGTTATTTCTTATTGTTATTGTTATTTCCTATTGTTATTGTTATTTCTTATTGTTATTGTTATTTTTTATTGTTATTGTTATTTCTTATTGTTATTGTTATTTCTTATTGTTATTGTTATTTCTTATTGTTATTGTTATTTCTTATTGTTATTGTTATTTCCTATTGTTATTGTTATTTCTTATTGTTATTGTTACTTCTTATTGTTATTGTTATTTCTTATTGTTATTGTTATTTTTTATTGTTATTGTTATTTCCTATTGTTAATGTTATTTCTTTTTGTTATTGTTATTTCTTATTGTTATTGTTATTTCTAATTGTTACTGGTATTTCTTATTGTTATTGGTATTTCTTATTGTTATTGTTATTTCTTATTGATATTGTTATTTCTTATTGTTATTGTTATTTTGTATTGATATTGTTATTTCTTATTGTTATTGTTATTTCTTTTTGTTATTGTTATTTCCTATTGTTATTGTTATTTCTAATTGTTACTGGTATTTCTTATTGTTATTGGTATTTCTTATTGTTATTGTTATTTCTTATTGTTATTGTTATTTCTTATTGTTATTGTTATTTCTTATTTTTATTGTTAT
Organism: Ontholestes murinus; assembly: GCA_963969525.1. Lineage (NCBI taxonomy): Eukaryota > Metazoa > Arthropoda > Insecta > Coleoptera > Staphylinidae > Ontholestes > Ontholestes murinus. The sequence goes on from CAXAKX010001083.1 coordinate 227,154, forward strand.
TTCTTATTGTTATTGTTATATCTTATTGTAATTGTTATTTCTTATTGTTATTGTTATTTCTTATTGTTATTGTTATTTCTTATTGTTATTGTTATTTTTTATTGTTATTGTTATTTCTTATTGTTATTGTTATTTCTTATTGTTATTGTTATTTCTTATTGTTATTGTTATTGTTATTTCTTATTGTTATTGTTATTGTTATTTCTTATTGTTATTGTTATTTCTTATTGTTATTGTTATTGTTATTGTTATTTCTTATTGTTATTGTTATTTTATATTGCTATTGTTATTTTTTATTGTTATTGTTATTTCTTATTGTTATTGTTATTTCTTATTGTTATTGTTATTTCTTATTGTTATTGTTATTTCTTATTGTTATTGTTATTTCTTATTGTTATTGTTATTTCTAATTGTTATTGTTATTTCTTATTGTTAATTTTATTTCTTATTGTTATTGTTATTTCTTATTGTTATTGTTATTTTTTATTGTTATTGTTATTTTTTATTGTTATTTTTATTTATTATTGTTATTGTTATTTCCTATTGTTATTGTTATTTCCTATTGTTATTTTTATTTCTTATTGTTATTATTTCTAATTGTTACTGGTACTTCTTATTGTTATTGGTATTTCTTATTGTTATTGTTATTTCTTATTGTTATTGTTATTTCTTATTGTTATTGTTATTTCTTATTTTTATTGTTATTTCTTATTTTTATTGTTATATCTTATTGTAATTGTTATTTCTTATTGTTATTGTTATTTCTTATTGTTATTGTTATTTCTTATTGTTATTGTTATTTTTTATTGTTATTGTTATTTCTTATTGTTATTGTTATTTCTTATAGTTATTGTTAATTCTTATTGTTATTGTTCTTTCTTATTGTTATTGTTATTTCTTATTGTTATTGTTATTTCTTATTGATATTGTTATTTCTTATTGTTATTTTTATTGTTATTGTTATTTCTTATTGATATTGTTATTTCTTATTGTTATTGTTATTTCTTATTGTTATTGTTATTTTTTATTGTTATTGTTATTTCTTTTTCTTATTGTTATTTCTTATTGTTATTGTTATTGTTATTTCTTATTGTGATTGTTATTTCTTATTGTTATTGTTATTTCTTATTGTTATTGTTATTGTTATTGTTATTTCTTATTGTTATTGTTATTTCTTATTGTTATTGTTATTTATTATTGTTATTGTTATTTCTTATTGTTATTGTTCTTTCTTATTGTAATTGTTATATATTATTGTTATTGTTATTTCTTATTGTTATTGTTATTTCTTATTGTTATTGTTATTTCCTATTGTTATTGTTATTTCTTATTGTTATTGTTATTTTTTATTGTTATTGTTATTTCTTATTGTTATTGTTATTTCTTATTGTTATTGTTATTTCTTATTGTTATTGTTATTTCTTATTGTTATTGTTATTTCCTATTGTTATTGTTATTTCTTATTGTTATTGTTACTTCTTATTGTTATTGTTATTTCTTATTGTTATTGTTATTTTTTATTGTTATTGTTATTTCCTATTGTTAATGTTATTTCTTTTTGTTATTGTTTATTCTTATTGTTATTGTTATTTCTTATTGTTATTGTTATTTCTTATTATTTTGTTATTGTTATTTCTTATTGTTATTGTTATTTCTTATTGATATTGTTATTTCTTATTGTTATTGTTATTTCTTATTTTTATTGTTATTTTTTTATTGTTATTGTTATTTCTTATTCTTATTGTTAATTCTTATTGTTATTGTTATTTCTTATTGTTATTGTTGTTTCTTATTGTTATTGTTATTACTTATTGTTATTGTTATTTCATATTGATATTGTTATTTCTTATTGTTATTGTTATTTTGTATTGATATTGTTATTTCTTATTGTTATTGTTATTTCTTATTGTTATTGTTATTTCTTATTGTTATTGTTATTTCTAATTGTTACTGGTATTTCTTATTGTTATTGGTATTTCTTATTGTTATTGTTATTTCTTATTGTTATTGTTATTTCTTATTGTTATTGTTATTTCTTATTTTTATTGTTATTTCTTATTGTTATTGTTATATCTTATTGTAATTGTTATTTCTTATTGTTATTGTTATTTCTTATTGTTATTGTTATTTCTTATTGTTATTGTTATTTTTTATTGTTATTGTTATTTCTTATTGTTATTGTTATTTCTTATTGTTATTGATATTTCTTATTGTTATTGTTATTTCTTATTGTGATTGTTATTTCTTATTGTTATTGTTATTTCCTATTGTTATTGTTATTTCCTATTGTTATTGTTATTTCTTATTGTTATTGTTATTGTTATTCCTTATTGTTATTGTTATTTATTATTGTTATTGTTATTTCTTATTGTTATTGTTATTGTTATTGTTATTCCTTATTGTTATTGTTATTTATTATTGTTATTGTTATTTCTTATTGTTATTTCTACTTGTTATTGTTATTTCTTATTGTTATTGTTATTTCTTATTGTTATTGTTATTTCTTATTTTTATTGTTATTTTTTATTGTTATTGTTATTTCTTATTGTTATTGTTATTTCTTATTGTTATTGTTATTGTTATTTCTTATTGTTATTGTTATTTCTTATTGTTATTGTTTTTTATTATTGATATTGTAATTTCTTATTGGTATTGTTATTTCTTATTGTTATTGTTATTTTTTATTGTTATTGTTATTTCTTATTGTTATTGCTATTGTTATTTCTTATTGTTATTGTTATTTTTTATTGTTATTGTTATTTCTTATTGTTATTGTTATTTCTTATTGTTATTGTTATTTCTTATTGTTATTGTTATTTCTTATTGTTGTTGTTATTTTTTATTGTTATTGTTATTTCTTATTGTTATTGTTATTTCTTATTGTTATTGTTATTTTTTATTGTTATTGTTATTTCTTATTCCTATTGTTATTTCTTATTGTTATTGTTATTTCTTATTGTTATTGTTATTTCTTATTGTTATTGTTATTTCTTATTGTTATTGTTATTTCCTATTGTTATTGTTATTTCTTATTGTTATTGTTACTTCTTATTGTTATTGTTATTTCTTATTGTTATTGTTATTTTTTATTGTTATTGTTATTTCCTATTGTTAATGTTATTTCTTTTTGTTATTGTTTATTCTTATTGTTATTGTTATTTCTTATTGTTATTGTTATTTCTTATTATTTTGTTATTGTTATTTCTTATTGTTATTGTTATTTCTTATTGATATTGTTATTTCTTATTGTTATTGTTATTTCTTATTTTTATTGTTATTTTTTATTGTTATTGTTATTTCTTATTCTTATTGTTAATTCTTATTGTTATTGTTATTTCTTATTGTTATTGTTGTTTCTTATTGTTATTGTTATTACTTATTGTTATTGTTATTTCATATTGATATTGTTATTTCTTATTGTTATTGTTATTTTGTATTGATATTGTTATTTCTTATTGTTATTGTTATTTCTTATTGTTATTGTTATTTCTTATTGTTATTGTTATTTCTAATTGTTACTGGTATTTCTTATTGTTATTGGTATTTCTTATTGTTATTGTTATTTCTTATTGTTATTGTTATTTCTTATTGTTATTGTTATTTCTTATTTTTATTGTTATTTCTTATTGTTATTGTTATATCTTATTGTAATTGTTATTTCTTATTGTTATTGTTATTTCTTATTGTTATTGTTATTTCTTATTGTTATTGTTATTTTTTATTGTTATTGTTATTTCTTATTGTTATTGTTATTTCTTATTGTTATTGATATTTCTTATTGTTATTGTTATTTCTTATGGTGATTGTTATTTCTTATTGTTATTGTTATTTCCTATTGTTATTGTTATTTCCTATTGTTATTGTTATTTCTTATTGTTATTGTTATTGTTATTCCTTATTGTTATTGTTATTTCTTATTGTTATTGTTATTGTTATTCCTTATTGTTATTGTTATTTATTATTGTTATTGTTATTTCTTATTGTTATTTCTACTTGTTATTGTTATTTCTTATTGTTATTGTTATTTCTTATTGTTATTGTTATTTCTTATTTTTATTGTTATTTTTTATTGTTATTGTTATTTCTTATTGTTATTGTTATTTCTTATTGTTATTGTTATTGTTATTTCTTATTGTTATTGTTATTTCTTATTGTTATTGTTTTTTATTATTGATATTGTAATTTCTTATTGGTATTGTTATTTCTTATTGTTATTGTTATTTTTTATTGTTATTGTTATTTCTTATTGTTATTGCTATTGTTATTTCTTATTGTTATTGTTATTTTTTATTGTTATTGTTATTTCTTATTGTTATTGTTATTTCTTATTGTTATTGTTATTTCTTATTGTTATTGTTATTTCTTATTGTTGTTGTTATTTTTTATTGTTATTGTTATTTCTTATTGTTTTTGTTATTTCTTATTGTTATTGTTATTTTTTATTGTTATTGTTATTTCTTATTCCTATTGTTATTTCTTATTGTTATTGTTATTTCTTATTGTTATTGTTATTTCTTATTATTATTGTTATTTTTATTTCTTATTTTTATTGTTATTTCCTATTGTTATTGTTATTGTTATTGTTATTCCTTATTGTTATTGTTATTTATTATTGTTATTGTTATTTCTTATTGTTATTGTTATTTCTAATTGTTATTGTTATTTCTTATTGTTATTGTTATTTCTTATTGTTATTGTTATTTCTTATTGTTATTGTTATTTCTTTTTCTTATTGTTATTTCTTATTGTTATTGTTATTTCTTTTTCTTATTGTTATTTCTTATTGTTATTGTTATTGTTATTTCTTATTGTTATTGTTATTTCTTATTGTTATTGTTATTTCTTATTGTTATTGTTATTGTTATTGTTATTTCTTATTGTTATTGTTATTTCTTATTGTTATTGTTATTTTATATTGTTATTGTTATTTTTTATTGTTATTGTTATTTCTTATTGTTATTGTTATTTCTTATTGTTATTGTTATTTCTTATTGTTATTGTTATTTCTTATTGTTATTGTTATTTCTTATTGTTATTGTTATTTCTAATTGTTATTGTTATTTCTTATTGTTATTGTTATTTCTTATTGTTATTGTTATTTCTTATTGTTATTGCTATTTCTTATTGTTATTGCTATTTCTTTTTGTTATTGTTATTTCTTATTGTTATTGTTATTTCTTATTGCTATTGTTATTTCTTATTGTTATTGTTATTTCTTATTGTTATTGTTATTTCTTATTGTTATTGTTAGTTCTTATTGTTATTGTTATTTCTTATTGTTATTGTTATTTCTTATTTTTATTGTTATTTTTTATTGTTGTTGTTATTTCTTATTGTTATTGTTATTGTTATTTCTTATTGTTATTGTTATTTCTTATTGTTATTGTTATTTCTTATTGTTAATGTTATTTCTTATTGTTAATGTTATTTCGTATTGTTATTGTTATTTCTTATTTTTATTTCTAATTGTTATTGTTATTTCTAATTGTTATTGTTATTTCTTATTGTTATTGTTAATTCTTATTGATATTGTTATTTCTTATTGTTATTGTTATTGTTATTTCTTATTGTTATTGTTATTTCTTATTGTTATTGTTATTTCTTATTGAAATTATTATTTCTTATTGATATTGTTATTTCTTATTGTTATTGTTATTTTTTATTGTTATTGTTATTTCTTATTGTTATTGTTATTTTTTATTGTTATTGTTATTTCTTATTGTTATTGTTATTGTTATTTCTTATTGTGATTGTTATTTCTTATTGTTATTCTTATTTCTTATTGTTATTGTTATTTCTTATTGTTATTGTTATTTGTTATTTCTTATTGTTATTGTTATTTCTTATTGTTATTGTTATTTCTTATTGATATTGTTATTTCTTATTGTTATTGTTATTTTTTATTGTTATTGTTATTTTTTATTGTTATTGTTATTTCTTATTGTTATTGTTATTTCTTATTGTTATTGTTATTTCTTATTGTTATTGTTATTTCTTATTGTTATTGTTATTTCTTATTGATATTGTTATTTCTTATTGTTATTGTTATTTTTATTGTTATTGTTATTTCTTATTGTTATTGTTATTTCTTATGGTTATTGTTAATTCTTATTATTATTGTTATTTCTTATTGTTATTTTTATTTCTTATTGTTATTGTTATTTCTTATTGTGATTGTTATTTCTTATTGTTATTGTTATTTCTTATTGTTATTGTTATTTCTTATTGTTATTGTTATTTCTTATTGTTATTGTTATTTCTTATTGTTATTGCTATTTCTAATTGTTATTGTTATTTCTTATTGTTATTGTTATTTATTATTGTTATTGTTATTTCTTATAGTTATTGTTCTTTCTTATTGTTATTGTTTTATCTTATTGTTATTGTTATTTCTTATTGTTATTGTTATTTCTTATTGTTATTGTTATTTCTTATGGTTATTGTTATAACTTATTGTTATTGTTATTTCTTATTGTTATTGTTATTTTTGAATGTTATTATTAGTTCTTATTGTTATTGTTATTTCCTATTGTTATTGTTATTTCTTTTTGTTATTGTTATTTCTTATTGTTATTGTTATTTCTTATTGTTATTATTATTTCTTTTTGTTATTGTTATTTCTCTTTGTTATTGTTATTTCTCTTTGTTATTGTTATTTCTTTTGTTATTGTTATTTTTTATTGTTATTGTTATTTCTTATTGTTATTGTTACTTCTTATTGTTATTGTTATTTCTTATTGTTATTGTTATTTTTAATTGTTATTGTTATTTTTTATTGTTATTGTTATTTATTATTGTTATTGTTATTTCCTATTGTTATTGTTATTTTCTATTGTTATTTTTATTTCTTATTGTTATTATTTCTAATTGTTACTGGTACTTCTTATTGTTATTGGTATTTCTTATTGTTATTGTTATTTCTTATTGTTATTGTTATTTCTTATTGTTATTGTTATATCTTATTGTAATTGTTATTTCTTATTGTTATTGTTATTTCTTATTGTTATTGTTATTTCTTATTGTTATTGTTATTTTTTATTGTTATTGTTATTTCTTATTGTTATTGTTATTTCTTATTGTTATTTTTATTGTTATTGTTATTTCTTATTGATATTGTTATTTCTTATTGTTATTGTTATTTCTTATTGTTATTGTTATTTTTTATTGTTATTGTTATTTCTTTTTCTTATTGTTATTTCTTATTGTTATTGTTATTTCTTATTGTGATTGTTATTTCTTATTGTTATTGTTATTGTTATTTCTTATTGTTATTGTTATTTCTTATTGTTATTGTTATTGTTATTTCTTATTGTTATTGTTATTTCTTATTGTTATTGTTATTTCTTATTGTTATTGTTCTTTCTTATTGTAATTGTTATATATTATTGTTATTGTTATTTCTTATTGTTATTGTTATTTCTTATTGTTATTGTTATTTCTTATTGTTATTGTTATTTCTTATTGTTATTGTTATTTTTTATTGTTATTGTTATTTCTTATTGTTAATGTTATTTCTTATTGTTATTGTTATTTCTTATTGTTATTGTTATTTCTTATTGCTATTGTTATTTCCTATTGTTATTGTTATTTCTTATTGTTATTGTTACTTCTTATTGTTATTGTTATTTCTTATTGTTATTGTTATTTTTTATTGTTATTGTTATTTCCTATTGTTAATGTTATTTCTTTTTGTTATTGTTTATTCTTATTGTTATTGTTATTTCTTATTGTTATTGTTATTTCTTATTATTTTGTTATTGTTATTTCTCATTGATATTGTTATTTCTTATTGTTATTGTTATTTCTTATTTTTATTGTTATTTTTTATTGTTATTGTTATTTCTTATTCTTATTGTTAATTCTTATTGTTATTGTTATTTCTTATTGTTATTGTTATTTGTTATTGTTATTGTTATTTCTTTTTGTTATTGTTATTTCTTATTGTTATTGTTATTGTTCTTTCTTATTGTTATTGTTATTTCTTATTGTTATTGTTGTTTCTTATTGTTATTGTTATTACTTATTGTTATTGTTATTTCATATTGATATTGTTATTTCTTATTGTTATTGTTATTTTTTATTGATATTGTTATTTCTTATTGTTATTGTTATTTCTTATTGTTATTGTTATTTCTTAATGTTATTGTTATTTCTAATTGTTACTGGTATTTCTTATTGTTATTGGTATTTCTTATTGTTATTGTTATTTCTTATTGTTATTGTTATTTCTTATTGTTATTGTTATTTCTTATTTTTATTGTTATTTCTTATTGTTAATGTTATATCTTATTGTAATTGTTATTTCTTATTGTTATTGTTATTTCTTATTGTTATTGTTATTTTTTATTGTTATTGTTATTTCTTATTGTTATTGTTATTTCTTATTGTTATTGATATTTCTTATTGTTATTGTTATTTCTTATTGTGATTGTTATTTCTTATTGTTATTGTTATTTCCTATTGTTATTGTTATTTCTTATTGTTATTGTTATTTCTTATTGTTATTGTTATTTATTATTGTTATTGTTATTTCTTATTGTTATTGTTATTGTTATTCCTTATTGTTATTGTTATTTATTATTGTTATTGTTATTTCTTATTGTTATTTCTACTTGTTATTGTTATTTCTTATTGTTATTGTTATTTCTTATTGTTATTGTTATTTCTTATTTTTATTGTTATTTTTTATTGTTATTGTTATTTCTTATTGTTTATTGTTATTGTTATTTCTTATTGTTATTGTTATTTCTTATTGTTATTGTTTTTTCTTATTGATATTGTAATTTCTTATTGGTATTGTTATTTCTTATTGTTATTGTTATTTTTTATTGTTATTGTTATTTCTTATTGTTATTGTTATTGTTATTTCTTATTGTTATTGTTATTTTTTATTGTTATTGTTATTTCTTATTGTTATTGTTATTTCTTATTGTTATTGTTATTTCTTATTTGTTATTGTTATTTCTTATTGTTATTGTTATTTTTTATTGTTATTGTTATTTCTTATTGTTATTGTTATTTCTTATTGTTATTGTTATTTTTTATTGTTATTGTTATTTCTTATTCCTATTGTTATTTCTTATTGTTATTGTTATTTCTTATTGTTATTGTTATTTCTTATTGTTATTGTTATTTCTTATTGTTATTGTTATTTCTTATTATTATTGTTATTTTTATTTCTTATTTTTATTGTTATTTCCTATTGTTATTGTTATTGTTATTATTATTCCTTTATTGTTATTGTTATTTATTATTGTTATTGTTATTTCTTATTGTTATTGTTATTTCTTATTGTTATTGTTATTTCTAATTGTTATTGTTATTTCTTATTGTTATTGTTATTTCTTATTGTTATTGTTATTTCTTATTGTTATTGTTATTTCTTTTTCTTATTGTTATTTCTTATTGTTATTGTTATTTCTTTTTCTTATTGTTATTTCTTATTGTTATTGTTATTGTTTATTTCTTATTGTTATTGTTATTGTTATTTCTTATTGTTATTGTTATTGTTATTTCTTATTGTTATTGTTATTTCTTATTGTTATTGTTATTTTATTATTGTTATTGTTATTTCTTATTGTTATTGTTCTTTCTTATTGTAATTGTTATATATTATTGTTATTGTTATTTCTTATTGTTATTGTTATTTCCTATTGTTATTTCTTATTGTTATTGCTATTTCTTATTGTTATTGTTATTTCTTATTGTTATTGTTATTTTTTATTGTTATTGTTATATATAAGCGAAACGTGTTCTTCCGAAGGATATAAGAGTACTAAAAATGCAGCCTTCAAACAAGACCAATATATCATCCAATAAAGGAATGGAAATTTTTTACACAAATGAACTAAAAAGGATAGGGACATTTGTATAATTTACTAAGACAACACAATGTCACATAAAATTAAATGACGATCTAAGAAATAATTGCAAAACGAATCAAATGTTTACTATACACCCCAATAATACAACATTTCACTAATGATGTTAAATAAACTTAATCCACTGTCACTGTGACAACTTCAGAATAAAACTGCTGATAAATTATAAATAAATATTGTTCAATGTCCATATAAAAAGTTGTGGAATTTTAAGATAATCATGACGGAAAAAAACCTGAACCGCTCAACTTTTTTACTGAGAGTTTAATCATCTTGTACCAACGAATAAACAATTATTTTCACCAGTTTCGAAAAAATAATACTCTATTTTTTTTGGGTGGTGCATTTCATATGAAAATGACTGTATATTTTTTCCTTCAATGTTGTATATATCTGTTTATTTGTATTTTACATAATCAGGTCCGATAAAGTTCAAATGAATCCCAGATATGGGAAATCATGAAAGGTAAATCAGACATACATACTAGAGACGTGTAGAAAATAATAAATGAACAAATACCAAAAGAAATTAAAAGTAGATTACAAAAAAGTAACAAGAGAGGAAGACCAAAATATCCTAGATAAGAATATGCAAGGTCCATATCACAACGAAACCTAAAACTGAAATAGTTGAAATTGAGAAGTCGGAAGATAAAAGGTGCTATAAAACTCCATTTCTCTATCTTCAAATGCACTACGCTGATGAGATGCAAAATAGATCGAAACTTTTCCGTGGCTGTTGTTCATAGGGAAACAAAAATTCATTGTTTTTCCATTATTATTGTTATTAATTAACAAAATCAGAAGTAAGATAATAAAAAATAATTCAAAAAACGTAGAATTATTTTGTTTTTTATATTATTTAAAACAAATTGAGATAATCAAATAAAATATAAATTATAGAAGTTCATTTATCTAATACAGATGGAAGCAAAAAATAAAAAAAATAAGAATTACCAAAGAAGCGTGTATTCTATTTCACCCTTTGAAAAAACTTTAAAAAAATAATTAAAAGTAGAAACCAAAATAAAAGGAAGTCTTCATTTGTTTTTCTTTAAATTTCTTTAAAACAAAATTCAAACTTTGAAGAGTCTACGTTCTTTTAAAGAAGATAAAAAAATATGATAACAGAAGTATAATCTATTTTATGAAGATAAAATGTAACATTCTGGTTTCGGTTAAACAGTTAAGTGTTCATTATCAGTAGTTAAACTGACAAACAGTACTTCACGCGGATGCGTTAAAATTTGAGAGTGATATTTTTATAAATATCATAATGTCAATATGCAGTGGATAGTTTATAGTTTTTCAGACTTAGAGACTTATTCCGTTTTTTAGAAATTTTGTGAAATTTTTCTCATC